>BMAU01017415.1:12500-15673 GCA_019973935.1 Trichonephila clavipes | reverse complement strand
TTTAAAGCGCTAATTTAAGCTACATTCTATACATTACTGTTTTGGGTAAAAATACTATAATTTAATTATAATTAAAATTAATTGACTGAAACTAATTTAAATTACAAATACAGCCACGATGGTTTCATTTTTAGAAACTAGGATCAAAATTTACAATATATATATATATATATATACATATATGTATATGTATATATATATGTATGTATATACTAGCTGTACCCTGCCACACGTTGGTGTGGCTCAGTCTTGTTAAACAGAAAGGACATATATTTTCAGTATGTTAAATAATTTGCATTGCAGGTATGATGTTTTATAAAATATGTGTGTATAAATATATATACGAAAAACTTTCTTAAACTGGTATTTATAATTTGTTAATCAAATGCTTGAAGTTATTACAGCTTATTTTTGTCCTTATATGTCATGTTATGAACCAAAATTTATTGTCTTTAAAGTGGCAACCTCAAGTTTCAACATAAATTTTAAATGGCTCCACTCTGGATTCATTGAGGGATATGGGCTAGTTTTACAATGCTTATGGATATTTTTATTAAATCAGGTGTGTTCACAAATGCACATTTATCCAAACAATGTCACTTGGAAATATGAATTGTATTTCCTGATGTTATATAGGAAATGTTTTGATTCCGCAGTATATCTAGCAAGCAAAATTTGTAATGGCTCTGTTCCCTGAGTTGAGGAAGTTTAATTTTTTCAGTGGTACAAAACATTCCTTTGGATTGTCCCTTAAATTCCAGAACATTGCGCAATAAGGATACACTTCCATCATTGTGTAAATGAGAACATGCTGCCTGAACCTAGAACCTTCCACTGGGTTGTACCGGAATGCAAGTTGAGTGCTATTGTGTGATTGCTCACCACAAAATCATGTTTGACGCAGATGTGCAGTTTCTGGTTAACATCTTTCTGATATTGTATAACACAAATGATGTGCTCGCAAATGTGCATCCTCAAGTCTGGCTGCATGTTGCTCTGCTGCGCCCTCAGCTGTGCTTGTGACATTCTTTGTCTGCTTTTCTCTCGTTTGCTGATATCCATTCTTTCTGAGTTTGATGTGCAATTACGCTCATTGTAGTACTTATGCCTTGCAAGTATGACAACCTAAGTTTGATTTCCCGCAAGGCATTTTTTTTATCTAGTGAAGCCAATTGACTGCACTTAAAAATAAAAAAAATTCAAACAAAGCATATAATATTTCTTACAAACTTAAAACTACACTTAAAAAGAAAAGAAAATTAAAACAAAAACATATTAAATTTCAAAACATTAAAAAAAAATCAGGAACAAAAAGAAAAGGAAAAATATAAAAAATGCTAATGAAATATTTAACTAAACGTGCATCAATTGACACAGCTGAAATTCAACGCAATAAGAGGATGAAGGTATATTTAATCGAATACGCCAGAAAAATTCCAATATAAACACGGATTTTGCAGCAGAAAACTACGACAAAGTGTTGATAATGATGGAGTATTTTTGCAATTCTCTCACAATTCGATTAGCATTAGCAATTGTTATCAACAAAGTTAAGGGCCTATCTTTAAAACAGAGTGGCTTATATCTAGACACAGACAGCTTTTCACATGGACAATTATTTGTTATCTGTGTACATAAATATTAGCATCACCGCAACCAAATTACCGCCATGCACAAATAGCAACATTTTCCCTCCATTTCTTTTTTCATAAAAAAATTGTTAGAATCTTTATTGTTTAGATATTAAAGTACAAGACACATGGCACCAATTTTATTACAGTGATGCTAATACATAATTACTGATGTGTCTTACAGAGCAGCAGTCACCAATTGGTGATGCGTGAAAAATTTTTGAATGGTATACACGAAAATTTGGGGAAATTATTTATACTTTTATGAAGATTCGTTTAAAAAAATAAATAACATATTATGGAACACGGAATTATTCTTTACTAAAGCTTTTTAGTTACCAGAATAACTAAACAAAAAACAAAATTCCTGAGGTTAGCGATTTTTGGTAACCTCAACCAATTCAAAATTGTAGGCAAAACACTTTAGTCTGTTGATTGTTGCTTTTTCATGAAGCTTATTTTCAGGGCATAGAAGATTAATAAAGACGTAAATAGCTATAGTGCTCTACCGCATAGAGGTCAATCGTATTAGTGAAACGCTAATGATAAAGTTATACATTAAGTGATTCATGAAGTGTTGAAAAATGGCAACTACTGCTCTAAAGTAGGCACAGCAGACAATTTCCTGTGTATATACAGACAATGAAGCAACACAAAATGTCTCATAAGCATTGCAAAATTAAAACACTTTCACCTCTTCTATGGAGACAATGCAAATAATTTTAGATTCATAACATGTAAAAAAAAAACCATAATAACTTGGGAGTATTCTGTTAACAAATTACAAATGAAATCTGTTTAGAAAAGTTTTGTTAATTTAAAAGTTTTTTTTTAATGTATATTTCCACATTTTTTTTAATAAAAAAAACCATACCTCAAGTGCAAGCAGTTAAGGATATTAGAAATGTGTGCTTTCTCTTTTCTTTCTTTTAACCAGACTGAGCCACAGGAAAACATGATTGGGTACAGCTAGCTATAACAAACTTAAATGATAAAAAGCTATCAAAAACCAATTATTATTAACAAATTATCATTTTGATAAAAGCACCAAAAAAAGTTGCAAACACAGGTACTTGGGTACTATTGCAACTATATCAACCCCGATTTTGTTCCCATCAAGCACGGTGAATAGGCAATTAAGTGCTAATGATGCCAATATTGTTGCGATAATATATAAATATCAAAACAAACACAAATTATACATCAGAAAAGCTTAATTTTTCCATTTATATTTCACAGTAACACCAAATAAAATTTTGAAATTACACAAAATAGATATTTCGTGAGTCTAATGTTATAGCACCAACTATTAAAAATTACAATAACTATTTCGTGGAAAAATTCACTACCAAGTGCAAAAAAGTATTATTATTGTGCACAAACAGGCATAGAATGTTCTTCCCTTATTGAATGCATATTGCAGTATATGGCGATGTCTTTTGATTTTAGGTAAATGGCCGACTAAAGAAAAAATATAAGTACCATAAAAAATTATATATTAATTTAATTTAGATTCATTGGAGAATGATAAAATACCGTAAA
>BMAU01017415.1:0-2500 GCA_019973935.1 Trichonephila clavipes | reverse complement strand
CATACGCTGTTCGCCAAAACATGAACTTAATGTTATGATCTCTTCGGAAGGTGTTTGTACTCTAATTAGTGAGGAATTTAAAACTGGGATCTGGCAACCTGAATCAATCAATGCTGTTACGGGCTGATTTTCCACAAAAATGTTTACGTATTGAAGATTTGCGCATTCATCGCTATTTTTTTTTCGCTCTCGATTTTCAAAGTATTCACGTTTATTTTATTATGGATGTGGTCGTTAGATTCTTTAAGTTTAAAACGCTTCTCACAGTCTCTTGCGCAATGAGATGAATCACCGCATATATAGCAATTTTATTTTTTTCTTTCATGATATTTGGGGATAGTTCTCTTTAATCTTTGGTTTAAAGTTTTGTGATCTATTCTTAAAGGGGTCTTGGGTATATCCATATGTAATAGGAATTTCTTTACGTGATCCGCTTCTAGATGAAATATAAATATCACACTCTTTAGCTAAATCAATAGGCCTAAACCAATCTTCTGCTTCTCGAATGCCAATATGAGTTGCAGTTTCCTTTATTTAAAGTTTCAAATAATTTATCAGAAATTATAAGATCACATAGAGATTCAATTAAATTAACTTTTCTTAACGAACAATAATATTGGAAGTTTGCCGTCAATCTTGCAGCAAATTGGATGTATGTCTCGCCTGATGATTTTACAGCATTTTTAAATGAGTTTAAACACTCGCGAGGGGTTAATGGAATTCTCTAAGTACTAAAAGATTTTAGTTTTTCATAGTCATTTAATTCCTCTTCTTTTTAATATACAGTAAGACGTTATGAGCTCTTTCGCCCAGAAGATTTATTAAAATTTCAGATTTATATTCGTCATTTATTTTCTTGGTTAAAAATGCGCGTTCTAATGATTGGAAGAACAGATTAAAATTTTCAGATCTGGTGGGAACAGGAAGAGATAAAGTTTTTATACTTTTATCATATTTTCTATGTTAGTTTCGAACTGTTTTTCTTCGACTTTAGCTGCAGGATTTAAACTTAATGCTTTATTTTTAGCTAATTGAAGTTCGATTTCTTTTTCTAATTTTGCCAACTGAAGTTTCGCGAGCTCAATTTTTTGTTCTGAAGTTACCTCTTTCGTTTTACGATACTCTCTCATCTATACAGTTTTGAATTAAAGTTTTAACGAAATCTGGATCACTTTCAAATGTACTACTGTTCTCAATTTTTAGTCTTTAGTTTAACTATAGTGTCAGTACTTTCGACAGTACCGTCTAGCTCCTCAACGACTCTTATGAGATCCTCTTTAAGAGCGTTTTTATACATTTTATAAAAATTTAGAAAGATCCTACCTTTTTTTTTTTTTTCTGGCTCCCTTGTTGCTCGCACGTACGATGTATCCAATAAAAACGTTGATTCCACTGATTTCACCTCTTCGCAGGTTATATCGTTGAAATTGTAGTTCCGGCCTCTACACAGGCGGATTATTCACACTGAATTAGTTCCAACCTCTACACAGGCGGGATTTTCGTCGATGGGTTTTCCAACCTCTACACAGGCGGAATATTTGTCGATGGTTCGTTGAAAAATACCTCTACACAGGTTATTTTGTTATTTGTTCCGCCCTCTACACAGGCGGAATGAAGTTGAAAAATTCAACCTCTACACAGGTTGAACGAAGTTTCCGAAAAATGGCGGAGCGTCTCCTTCACGGACGCTGTTGTTCATTGTCCAGACTTTGGTTCAAAATCGAAATTTTATCTATCCCGGCCGAGCCCCCATAATTTGTGGGAGACAACAAGGGGTCCAAGACGTTGGTCTATCTTCTATTTTATTTTAACATTAAACAAAAATTAATTAAAAAGGTAGATAAGTTTTTACAGATAAGTTTGACGATGATATTCAGAAGGTAACGCCTGCTCGCGCACCTCTCGCGTTCTCCTTTCTCTCTAATTCTGCTCTAATGTCCAAAAGTTTTAGTTTGCTGCGCCTGCGCGCGAAGACTGCTTGGCTTTGGCTGCATGCCACATACATATATATACACATATATATACATATATATACACATATATATACACATATATATACACATATATACACATATATATATATACATATATATACACATATATATATATACATATATATACACATATATATATACATATATATACACATATATATATATACACATATATATATATACATATACATATATATATACATATACATACATATATACATATACATATATATATACATATATATATACATATATATACATATACATACATATACATATATATACATATACATATATATATATACATATATATATATACATATATATACATATACATATATACATACATACATATATACATACATACATACATACACATATACATACACATATATACATATATATACATATACATACATATACATACACATACACACATATACATATATATGTACAATATAGCAACTATAATACATGTATATATGTGATATATATGTATATATATA
>BMAU01017413.1:0-302661 GCA_019973935.1 Trichonephila clavipes | reverse complement strand
TTGTTACGTAGGTTTGAAGTCATCATCCCTCGAACATCATTGAGGCGTGGACAGGTGGAGGTCGCGTGGTGTTCTCGTCAGAGTATCGCTTGGTAGTCGTACAGACCTTCACATCTTCGACGGTATTCAGTCATCACGGGATCCGCTATTGTAACGAGATTCTTTCTTCCATATGTGCGTCTTTATGCGCTATGGGTCTGTGGTTCTTTCATGGACGACATGTCATCGCACAGTAGTCTGCCGAACAGCTCTTAGAGAGCGAGGATATTGAACGTATGGATTGGTCGCGCATGATGGATCCTGTCCCATCGAGCATGTATGGGATTTCTAGGCAGATTGGCAGCTCGTACCTGCACCACCAACGATCTGAGCTGGGGATTGGCGCCGCAACGAATGGGTAGCAATAACAACTCATTGAAACCCTCATTCTCAAGCATGGGCAGACGCTGTGAAACCTGCCTAGCAGCCAGGGGAGATCATAACTCCCTACTAAAGACCGGATGTTTTTGCTGGACACCCATCACAGGGATGTTTCTGGCCTTCAGTCGCATTGTGCCCATGCTACTTTTTCAATCAATTTTTTTTTTTTATCCCTCTGATTTCTCTTTAGTAAGTGTTGCATACATTACACATGTCCTTTACGTGGGGATGGGTCTTACGGTATTAAATGTGTTGATGTTTTTGGTTATATTGAAAAACCGTCTCGTCCAATTTTGCACACACCAGTGTATTTTGAATAATACAAACGATGTTGACTAAGGTTTCCGACTACGTTCGAACCGTGATTTAAAAAGCGCATAAATGGATCATTTTAGTGATATTTAGTGTCACGATTAGACAGCCACGTATGTATAAAATTGCTATAAGGACATTTTGACAGAAAAAAATTATTTAAATACAATATTTCGGCAAAAAATTAACTTAGAATAACGTTTTTTAAAAATGTTCTCCTTAGTTGTGAAAATGTTCTATTATAATAATATTTTGCCTGTATATAGCTTCAGACCTCTGTACAGAGACTCAACTATGATTTTTGAAAAATTCACATTATTTTCAGAGTTACAACTAATTGAAATAATTATCGACGTTTTTTTCTTAAAATTTCTCCCCTGTTGTCGTAACATGGATAAACCCACTTCTAGTTATATATTTAAATTCTAGTTCAGCCTCTGTACAGAGATCTGAGTTATATACAGGCAAATATTATTATAATAGAAGCTTTTTTTTTCATAAAAAAGGAAAAATGTTTTGAAAATTGGCTGCTTCCCATGTTCATTTTTTGTCAAAAATATTGTACTTAAATAATTTTTTATTGTAATACTATTCTTAAAACAATTTTTCATACATTTTCTAATCTAAGTTACACTAAATATCATAAATATTATCCATTTATACGAATTTGTAAAATCATGGTTCCGAACGTCGTCGATACCTTAAGTAACAAACTTTAACAACAAACAATTCTACATCAGCAAATAAATTAAGTAATTAGATAAATTAGAATTATGTGAATTACATTGAATGTGAAAGCAGACGATAATAATATGGAAGAGAATTTTAAACCTAAACACACAACATCTATAAATACAGCATTGCTTAAAATAGTCAAAAATTAGTTCAAGGTAAAAAAGTGAAATTTAATTAAAACTAAATATTTTACAATATGAATATATTCAATTAAACTGAGGAGTGTCTTCTATCAAAAATCCCAACCGTCATTCAAACTAGGTCTAAAGTTCTTCCATAAGTCTTACGCGTGTTCATGCATTTCTATTAGCTTGTGGAGGATAAAACTTGGAAAAAAACAAACCAAACCCAAACAGTACGTTAAAGCTAATTGCATTGAAAAGCACCATTTTTACTTCTTCCTTCAATGACCCTGGCTGCCCTGGATTAGCCCTTGCCTTCTCCAGAAGTTTTCTCCAGGCATCTCTACTTTTGGCAACTGTTTTTCAGTTTTTGACCTTTAAAATATTTAAGTCTTTTTCGACACAGTCAATCCAGCTTAACGGGGTCTGCTTCGAGGTCTATTTCCCATGGGCTTTGCCAGAAAGATTTTCTTGCAACAACGATCTTCATTCATTTTAGCCAGATGACCAGCCCGTTTAAGTCTCTGTAATTTGACAAATTTTACAATATCAGGTTATTTGTAAATTTTGTAGAGTTCTAAGCTATTTTTACTAATATGAAGTTATTTTAAAAATAATATTAACGATATATATATATATGGTATTTGCTGGGGAATTTACATTACCAAAAGTAATTAGAATCATGCAAAAAATTTTGTAGTTTGAAAACTAGTTATTTCATTGGGGGTTCATTCTCTTCACTTACATAAAAAGCAATCCTTAAAGGGAGTTTTCGTAAGGAAGATATTCTTCAGATTCTTACATACTCAGAAAGGAAGGGTATACTGGTCACAAATTTTGAACCATAGTTTTATAGAATTCTTACAAAATGTATTCTCAGTTTTATATATACATATATACGAGGGGATACTCAAAAGAAACCGAACTAATTTTTTTTTGGTGAGAAATTTGCTGTAGAGTATCGCGTTAGTAAAGCGTAGAGCTAACATTCCTAAGTCAGTAAGCTGAGTACCTTCGCTTAAGGTTAGTTTCAGCAAACTTTTCAGCGACAACTGTTTTGTATGACTGTAGTTTGTCTGCAATGATTATTTGCTGATTTTCGTGAACAGCGTGTGACGGTGAAATTTGGCATTGTGCTCGGAAAAAGTGCAATAGAAACTCCTGAAGTGTTTAAAACGTCGAACAAAGACATTTAAAGGTTTGATTGGTTTTTTCTGTTTCAAAAAAGATGAAATTTCAATTGATACGAAACCTTGTTCTGGTTGTTCGTCCACGAACCAAACATACGAAAGTGTTGAAAAAAGTCACGAAATCACCATAGAAGATCAATGCCGGACCTTTGAAGAAATTATGGCGAATTTACATCATGGACTTCGAACTGTAGAAATATTCCGTCATGGACATTGAAGAATTGTGGAAATATTCCATCATGGAGTGAGTGAATGAATGTAGGGTTTTATGGTGCAAGAGCCAATTTTGACTAAGCTGCATAAACTTTTTAAGTATTAAAAGTATAAAATCAGTAAAATATTTTTATGATTAAAATAGTAAAAATCTCAAAATAAAAGTTTTAAAAGCAAAGTTAATAAATTTTTTGTGGGGGTTTCTCCACCAAGTCAGAAAAAGCGTGTAGTTCGTAACCAAATTATTAAAAGGAAAAAAACCTTTTGCTGTTTCTCTAACACTGTTTTCTGATCGGATTTTCGTAGTCGTAACGAATAGAAGTATAATTAGGTTTTTCTAACTCTCCCTTTTGTAAGTGACACCAGCAATATTTATGGCATAATCTGATTCAACTCAGGCTCAGCTTCCACGTCATATACTATCATATCTTCCTCATCTCTCAGTTGTGTACTTGATAGGTGCTGATTTCATAGGTTCATGACGAGCCAACTTTATTTTTATTTTTGGTTTTAAAGTGTTAAGATGGGTTTTTATGGGGACGTTTTTTCCTACGGCGTTTTGAAGTTTGATTTCCATCCTGGGGTGTAGTAGGTATGGTATTGGATGTATTGGTGGTAGTTTCAAGAACAGGACAGGATGGTAAGGGTGTAGACATCAATACTGTGGATGAGAAAAATGTAGCAGACACAGATAAAATATTAGAAGTGGTGGGAGCAGTATCTATTACAGAAATAGGGGGTTGAGATTCTGATGGTGATGTAACTGTGGCAGAATATGTGGATGGTAAGAGGTTTGCTTAAGTTGTGGTTCATAATTTGGTAATTGTAGGAATTTCGGAAGATATTGTTGGCTTTGGAACAAGTATCAATGGTTGTAATAACTTTAACGGCGGGCATACAATTTTTGTAATGGTTTCATCCGTTTGGGCTGTTATGGTTAAAGTTGAGGGTTTGGCAGCCTTAGCATAAGTCTGGGATAACTGTGGAACTATTAATTTCCGTGCTTCTATATATAAATACAGGAATATTTTTATTGGTTTAGATTACTTGAATTTCTTTTACAGTTTTCCACTTGGCGCATTTTGAATCAGAGGAATGAGCTTGAGAACAGTTAATACATTTAGGCACTAGAATGCAATCTGTGGAAGCATGTCCAACAGATGCACATCTAGAGCAAGTAAGTTGACCGCGACAGGAAGTTTGTGAGTGTCCGAACCTCTGGCACTTAAAACAGCGCAGAGGATTCGGTATATAGGGACGTACTTTGCAATTTAGGTATCCATCTTTAATGGTTAATGGCAATTTAGGGCTATTGAAGGTTAGAATTAAATGTTTAGTGGGGGAAAGCGATGAGTCCTTTTTTATTATAATTCTCCTGACCTGAGTAACACCCTGGTCAGAAAGTCCTTCCAAGATTTCTGTTTCAGAGACCCACAAAAGATCTGGTTCGGAGATGACACCCCGTCAGGAATTCAAAGATCTGTGAGGAGTTACTGAAAGTGGAAAATCTAAAAAGGTTTTAGCCAGCAAAAACGATTTACTTTGTAATGTAGATGTAGTCTCTATAAGTAAGTCACCTAATCGTAATTTTTTAATGGATTTAGATTCTCCACCTATTCCTATTAAAGCTTTGTGAATAATAAACGGAGATTTTCGTGACATTTAATTGTTTGGTAGGGATAAAATTAAAAATCGTGCGTGTTTAGCAATATCGTCAATGTTTAAGTTGGGTAAATTAAGACCTTTACCCGGGCACAGCAGCATTGGATCCATAAGAGTGAAAAATTAACTTTATTCTGGCGTGTCTCTACACACCACGGAGTCCAACAAGGGAGGTGACAGTGTACCGGTCATCTGGCAAAAACCAAGCACGGCGCTTACCTGTAGTACACCCAGAATATACTGCTACAGCATCAGGACGAGGATCCAACGGGTAAACCCGACACCCCTTATCTGCAGCACTAACCCTACAAAAGTGTCTCTTCGGGGACACCGAAGAGAGGTACCACCAGCCGATTGACAGAAGCGGGCTCACTCCAGCCACCCGTCTACAGTGAAGCGTAGGCCAAAGGGAACGCAAATGATCCCCAGAACACCATTTTCCTCCTTACGGGACGCCGCCCGGGTTGGGAAATCAACGGTGTTAATTGAAAAGAAATAAAGCAACATAATCAAAGTATTTAAACAAATATACGTAACAGAAACTAAATTAACGCGATACAAAATATAAATCAAAATATGTTAATAAAAAATGCAAGTTTTTTCATTAGAAAAAATTAATTGGAACTAGATATTACTTAAAATATTTGTATGTGGTCTGGACGTGAAAAGAAGAAAAGGAGATATGGGATGACAAGAAAGAGGGTCAAAACTAGAGAAGGATCACTAGGGCACTCCGGGTTAGTGAAACCCGTGGTTACCAAAGAGAGTAAACCCCTTGGGAAAAGGAAAAGATCCCTAGGGCACCTCAAGATTGTGACACCCGTACTCACCTAAGGAAGTGAGCTCCCTGAGAGAGAATTCCATCGTGGAAATTGAAGAATTGTGGAAATATTTCATTATGGAAATTGAAGAATTGTGGAAATATTTCATTATGGAAATTGAAGAATTGTAGAAATATTTCATTATGGAAATTGAAGAATTGTGGAAATATTTCATTATGGAAATTGAAGAATTGGGGAAATATTTCATTATGGAAATTGAAGAATTGTGGAAATATTCCATCATGACCATGCCCATGCTCACACAGTCCTGTCTGGACGACAATTATCGGTTAAAAAGGTTATGATACCTATTCCTCATCCGACCTTTCTCAGTGCAATTTGTTTTTCTTGGTTTCCTCAAATGAAGAGACATAAAAGGAATTCTTTTTGCTGATGTTGCTCAGGTAAGGAAAAAGAAGACGAAATCACAGTCAAGGATCAATAAAGATGTTTTGAAAAATGGAGTAAAAGATTAGAGACCAGGGGTCGGCAATCTTTTAGCTGTGGCGTGCCAAACCAATGTACCAATAGGATTCAGCGTGCCACACACGATATTTTTTAAAGAATTCGATCCTTGCGATTATTTATGCAGAGTTAGAGAATATATGTCAATAATAAAGATTTACAATTTTTATTTCATATTAATTTCACATCATTTAAAGATATTTCTTAATATAAAAATAAACAGCATAAAATATAACTATTTCTACAAGAAAATTAAAATTGTACAAATATTCTGTATTTTTAAACAAATTGATTAAAATAAGAAATAGACAAGATAAAATATAAGTAATTCCCTTCATTATAGTTAAATGAAAAAAATAAAACATTTCAATGTGAACCCAATGCTTACACACACACCGCTCTACTTTCATATCTCAGGAGTATAATTTGTGATTTTCAATTTGACACTACTCAAAGTATTCAGATGTTAAACAATTTTTTTTTGCAAACTCGAAATATTTTTCATATGAGGAAAAATGTATTACTTTAACACATCGAACCAAAAGCGGGAAGCAGAGTACATGCAATTTTCTCTCTTCAAACAATTAAATCTCCCCAGTAATAATATTCAATAACTTATAAAACAGCTGTAAATTTATCCTTAGAGTTGTCTTTCGTATTTTTTCGTAATTCCGTATATGTCCGTATTATCAACTTCCATCTACTCAAAAAAGGGCAAATTTGTGGAGTAGTGCAATTGTACCGCGTGCCACATGTGGCACACGTACCATAGGTTACCGACCCCTGGACTAGACAATTGCATTAGAGAAAGTGAAGAGTGCTTTGTAGGGGATTGAATGTTTGTTCTTAAAATTTCAATAAATAAGTTTCTATAAAAGAAACTCTGTATCTTTTGGGTACCCCCTCGTATATTTACCAACACATCCACTAAACAAGTTTGCGACAAAGCATTATATCCTTGAATTCAATAGATAAATGATAAATAAAAATATACAAAATATCATTAAATGATGTTATCACTTGTGTATTTTGCTTATCAGAATCGAATGCTGCATCGGGGTTGCGATAATGTTGTTAGTCACTGCAGAAAGTGTTTTAAGTATGCGAACAAATTATTGGTGTGTGAGTACATGATCGACAAATCATCATTTGAGATACAGATAACCTCGTATTTTTTAAGGTAGTGCCGATAACATATGTAGACAATAATTTCTTTATTGGGAAGGAGTTAAAAATGTAAACATGTTTTTTCATTTGTTTCGGTAATGCTAGATTGCTTTAATATCTTAAAATATCTTCACTTCTAAAGTATAGATGTTGGCGTCGGTGATAATTCGGGGAAAAAATAAACTTGGAGAACGTGCTATTTTTAAGCATACACCTTACGGATTTAAATTTGAGCAATAAGTTTGCCTTTAGCAATTTAGCATTTTAATCATTCTGAATTTTCAGAAATTTTTAATGATGTTTTTTAGCAAGTACCGTGAAAACTCGCGTACAACACGCCCCTCCATATAACAAGCACCTATACTTTCAAGCTGCAATTTCTAATTTTTAGGTATTTTTAGGTATTAGTTAGATTAATTATTAGGTATATTTTTAGGTATAACGCCCCCTCCCCTTTTTTTATGAAGAAACCTGAAATGTACTCGCGCAATGCACTTATGTTTTGAAGTCATTTATTTGAGTAATTATTCCAAGCTTTAGAAAAGGTAGTATACTTCTAAAACTACAACCCTTAAAGTTCGTGAATAATATTATTTCTATTAAATAAACAGTATTTCGATATAAGTAGAAGCTAATTTTTTATTTTATGCTTAACTTTTTTATTTTTAAAGCTCTCCTTTTCATACCCTGCATATAACGCACCCCTGTAGAATTCGATCTCCTTTTTTTGTGTTAAAAATGCGCGTTTTTCGCCGGATTTTCCGTTACATTGAGTAGGTAATCTTTTGAGGCTCAATGTCTTCCCTTTAGAGTGGTGTGGCAGCTAGTAGAGTGGGGTGCTAGCTCAGGTTCATCCTCGTCACTTGAATGAGGATCAAAATTACGACGTCCACACACTGTCAATAGCCCTCGTGTTGCCTTGTAATGCGACCCTCATTCCTTCACTTTGAATCATTACAGCTTTGTTATATGTCCAATAAAATAATTTATTTTTTACAATAAATTTAACAATAAAATTTAAGTTTGAACATAAATAATGTTACATTATACAAAAGGATGGGATGTATAAATTTTGACAAACTTTGTAAGAAAACTTTTTACTTTAGAAATAAGTCCCTTAGCTGAACCAAAAAAAAAAATAATTTCGTCAAAATTAACTAATTATCACAAAATGATTTCAAAAATTTAAATCAATGTATTTTTTTGTTGTAATAAATTATTTCTACGTAAAATACGTAGGCAAAATCACGAAGAAAAAGAAAGGAAATGAAGGTCAGTTTTTATGTTCTTTTGATATTTTTTCCTCCGTTCTATCGTTTGAAGAACAAAGTATACTCAGATAAGCCACGCAAGATAAAATACCTGAAAAAATGCCATTCCCAAACATGGCCAGAAAAATTACTTCTAATGTACCAGAATTTCTAGAATTGTGCTGGGATATATCCAGTATGTAAGAGCAAATGGGAAATATTCTTAAAATTCATTTCATAAAAATAGAAAAAAATATATACTGAATGTTTTTATTCTTAAGCAAATTCATTTTGTAAGTTTGTGTTTGTTGATATTAATATTTCGAGATAATGTAAATGCACGTGAATTCACGCAATTTAATTTCATTTGTCAAAAATAAATGATTGGGTGATTTTATTATTTACTAGCTTTTACCCGCGGCTTCGCGGGCCGCGGTAGCCGAGTGGTATAGGTATCGGACTGTGGCTTGCTTTGTCACAGGTTCGAGCCCAGTACCACTAAAGACCCGCCGTGTAGGGCAGTGATGCACGTTAAATCTGTCGAGAGCTGAAACGTCCTCCCGTTGGTGTGGTGTGGTAGTTAGGAGAGGGGGGTGCCAGCTCAGGTGTCGTCCACGTCACTTGACCATGGTTCAAAATTACGTGGTCCGTCGCCAAAAGCCCTCGTGTAGCTGAACAGTGCGACGTTAATATTCAATCAATCAATCAAACCCGCGGCTTCGCTCGCGTTGATGTCTTTAAATAACTGCCGAAGTCATAATCATTATCATTAGAAAATAAATAAAATATGAAACTTTTTTTGCTTGACTGGGACCATTAAAATTTAAAATTTCTAAAATTGAGCTTAGCTTAAAAAACTGAAAACATACTTTATTATTATAATTAACAACAAAAATTCAATAACTTAAGCTATTAATATTTTTAAAAGTTGAAAGTATCTACGTTATATATATAATTCCTCTTTAAAAGAGCTCAAAATGGAATATTATTCTAAGATGCCACTGTATACCATATATTATATGTTCTTCCTTCAGGTGCAAATATATGAAGATTTCGGGCATTGAACACACGCGAACAGGCTACATATAGTTGGCCATGGGAAAAGCAGAGCTTTTCCAAATGCACCCCTGCTACGTGCAATGTTTTCTCTTGTGCTTTGTTAATAGTAATAGTAAAACTGAGTTTAAATGGAAATTGAACCCGTACACATAAGCTTGAGGATTATTTTCAGGCTCTGATTTCATCTGCCGGTGTATTCCTCTGGATCAATGGGAACGTTTGTCGTAAATCACCACAGCCAATAAAACTACCATTCCTCCTATAATATATCTGTATTACCTTGTAAATAATGAAGAGTCAGATTTAATGCTTACTAAAGTAAAATGAGGAACAATGATGACAAATCTTAGAATTTTGAACTTTAACAAGAACACAACACCTAATCAAGCACTTATCACTCCATACTTCTGCAGCACACCAAAGTGAAGATTTGGAGTTGTGATATATTTAACGCTTTAGAACCGGCCAAAACTGAGTAAAAACATCTCTGCTGCCGGCGCTTACGTAACTGGAAGAGATAATTTCTTCCTCCTCCCCCTCACTTACAAATGTAGTATGCCCATTTCAGCCACGAGTGGTTTTCAAGTTACAGCGGCGAGAGGTGACAAAAAATATCAACATCCAATAACGAAGCGTGGTCGCACAACGATGAAAAGGACCAGAAAAATTCTTCTGGGAAAAAGGGGGAGGGGCGAGTGAGTATTATATATACGTCGCAACTGTAAAGATGCTCTAGGGCTGTTGGTAATGGACCTCGTAATTGTGAACCACAGTCAAAAGACACGGAAGACACCTGAGCTGGCACATCCCTCTTCTAACTTCCCCATTGTATCAACGGGAGGAAGTTTGAGAACAGATTGAATGTGCTTGGGCCCCATCTACACGGCGGGTTTTCAGCGAAACAGCTCATGACATTCTAGCCACGAGTCTGGACATTGACCACTAGGCTATCACAGTCTCGAAAATGTGTACAAACCTTTAAATAGGTGAGGACTTGAACGAGAGGCTCGACGTCAAACACCGCGGACTTGAACTCGTGATTATAAATATTAGGCAAACGTAATCATGTGGGCCGAAGTAGCCTATTGGTTAAGGTAACGTAGCCGGCGTGTCATGAGCTCGAACCGTTGAAGAACCACCGTCTAGGGGAACGATGCACGTTAAATCTATCGAGAGCTCAAATGTCCTCCCATTGTTGTGGTGTGGCAATGGTGGTTATGGGACTAATCTCCATCTGTGTGTGGTCTAGTGAAACTAGACCCGATCCATGAGCCCATAAATCTGTACAAAGTTTAAGAACAGCAGGGGGAATGCGACATCCTCCTCACAGGAAAAACCCTGAAATTGCAAAATAGGCTGAGGAGAAAAAGGACTGGTGTCACATTTGGTGCAAAATGAGAAGCTTCTTTTGCCCCCTTCAAAATTCATGCCACTCATGTGACCAGTCGAAAATCACGAGAACGCCGTCTTATAAGATCTGGAACCCTTGAATGATATGGCGAATCCAGGGTGCCTTTGAAAGTACCATGGGTGTACAGGAGGGACAACCCAGGTTCTACATATTAATTCTTTAGCCCTGGAGTAGAGCTGGGTCGATGTAAGGACCATGTAGTCTTTTGGATCCACAAGATCGCTGGCAGCCGCCTTCGCAAGGCCATCCGCTACTTCGTTCCTGGGCAGGCCTACACGAGAAGGGATCCAATGTAGGTGGATAGGGTGCCAATCTGAAAGCTATTTAAAAAGTTGAGGTGTTGAGGCGTAGTAGTCAGAAGAGGGGGGATAGCAGCTCAGGTGTCGTTTTTGTCACTTGACCATGGTTCAAAACTACGAGGTTCGTCGCCAAAGGCTTTTGTATAGCTGAATAGTGCGACGCTAACACTCACTCACTTGTAATCATGTGATGAATTTCGCAATGTTTAAGGAAATTCAATGGTCAGTTGAAAAGTATGACTTATAATAGATTCAAACCCTAACAATTATGTCCAGCCTTATGAGGACTTCAGTATGAGTTGCCGCAGTTCTTAATCCTCAGTTTAAAGGTTCGCGACTTCAGCTACGAAATTACTGTGTAATATTTTTCAGCAACGTAGAAATTAACCCATTGTCTGCCAATTTTTTTAATTAGTAGTCATGGTTTCCAAGTCTTTATGATCACGTACTTGTGGCCGGCATATCATGAGTTCGAGTCCTAGTACTACTGAAGACCTGTAGTCTCGAAAGGCTGTTGCATATTAAATTTGCCATGGCTCAAAGTCCTCCAGTGGTGTGGCAGTTTGAGGAAGGGTGCCAGCTCAGAAGTGGTCCTCGTCACTTGATCGTGGATCAAAATTACGAAGTCCGTCACCAATAACTCACGTGTTGCCTCAAAGGGTGACGTGAATTAATACTCATTCCCATCAATTTTTTTTTAAACTTTTGTCTAATAATTCATATCTGTGGTTCTTAAACTTTCGATCGCCACAGCCCCCTTTATGTATCAGCGTGACATCCGGGACCCCCAAGATTTTGAACATCCCTCCTCGACTTAATATTTCTGATCAAAAAAGTTCTAGTAGAGTTTTTTCACCGGGACAATTTAGTGATCTAGCCTAGGATGGCACATCTTTCAATTTTTCGATGAGGCCTTTCAGTCTGTAAAAGAGGAAAATCTCAGTGTTACATGAGAGACTTTACGGACACCCAGGAGTCCGCGGACCACAGTTTAAGAATCACGGATTCATATTATTTACAAAAAATTGTGTAACAGTATACTAATATTCAAATTGCTCGTTTTTTTAATATTTTATATATTTTTTAAATGGTACGTCATTATAAAATGATCAGTAAAAAAGTCCTTTCAATGAAAAACAAGACCGAGTAACAGATCGTTACTATGACCTCTAAATTGAATATTTATGCTCGTTATTTCATAATAATATGAAAAACAAACCAAAAATATAATGTTTCAAACATGTAACAATTCTGTTCTTTTAGCTTACACACGAATTTCATATTTGCTCGCATGTAAAAAAACGAAGCAGCACAGCATGCACAATTTTTGCTACACATATTTTTTTATATATTTCTAATGGCAGATTATGAATCGTTATCAACAGAGTTCATCAACAGAGTTCACCGAAAGCTGGTATCTCTTCTTAGTGCGGCACCATATAGGTGGATACCATCTGCGCAGGTAAACCCAGTTTCATCCCTTGAGGTAATGCTACACATAATATTGACTGATATATTCAAGGTCTGTTCAAGGTATCCAACTTTTGGCCAGAAAAAATATCTTAGTTACTTTACGGGAATAGAATCATAATCAAATTCAAAGTAGGCCCCTTGCGCCTTCACTTACTTATCCCAACATTCTTTCCAATGCCGAAAACGGTTCTGAGAGGCTTCTTTTAGAATAGTGTTCAACTCCATCGTCGCGTTCTTTCTTAATTTCTCTCTACTTTGAAAACGAGATGCTTTCAATTGCGTTTCGTTTTCGTGAACAACCAGATCTCGCTAGAAGCAAGGTTCAGCATTGATAGTGTCCAGTAGGTCCTGTGCAATTGCAAGACGAAGTTTTTCTGTTCCACCGACAGAAGCTTGGGAGCAAACTTCACAGCCACTGTGCACCTGATTACACAAAATTTCATGTGCAGAATCTGCACATATCTCAACTTGCTCAACAGTCTCTTGTATGGTTAAACGACGGTCTTTCATTATCATAATTTTCTTTCCAAAAAAGTTGCATTTCAAGCGGTTTGTGACCTCCCAAAACACTAGTCACTCTCTGAATTGGTTTAACCCCTTCTCTTAGTTTCTGTGACACCAATAGCATCGTTTTCAAACACTTACGAATTGTTTCACTTAGAAAATCACCAAGATTTTGACAAAAACATTTGACACGCAGTACCTCTGCGCAAGTCGTTCGGTCATCTTTAGAAAAATAAAAAATCCGGCTAACACATATAACAGAACCTCATTCGACTGCCTGCTGGAAATGACTGGAACCAGTGGTGTAACGTGCACCCCTTCAACCCCCACATTGCTAAGGGGCCCAGTGACTCTAGGGGCCCAAAATTTGACTGAAGCAAAAGTACGTATTTGGGCTTGGGCCCAAAACCTGAGTTTCCAGGGGGACTCCAGTATTCTCCGTTACGCCCCTGACTGGTACAATGGAACAAAGGGGGGAAATTCAAACACATACATGTGCATTAGGCTGTCACTTCCCATTGTGTACAGTAGCTTTTTAGAATCTCTACTTTGAGTGGGAAAATTCAAGTCGGATAGAATTTGAACGGGCTTTGTATGATAACCATTTTGATATAAATATTAAAACACTTGAGTAATATAAATCCTACGTATCGTGACCGGGTGTGAAGAATATTCTCAATGCAGCTCATGTACTTCAAAAGAGGCTACTAAAATAGGTAATGCAGTGTCCGAGGGTATAGCCGGATACCCTTCCCTTGAGGATTACATCAGGGAACTGGTCCTCCAGGTTGGGCGTAGGGCATACAACTTTTTCCTGACAAAGAACCAACTGTTATGAATTCCAATTAATATAATTCCCTGGTGACTTCTTAGAAACGACATAGATCTAAATTTCTTTCAAGAAACACAAAATTTTAATTTACAAAAATCTTGTTAGACTAGTTCTAACATATTGATCTGAGACTTGGACAATTACAAAACTGGAAAAAATCGAATGGCATCTTTTGAGAGAAAAATACTTCAAAGTATACTTGGAGGTGTAAGCGAAAACAATAGCTGGAGAAGATACAATTTTGAATTATATATAATTTATAAACAAGCCAGCATCATTAAATAGATAAAAGTAAACAGAATGAGCTAAATGGTCCATATAATCGAATGCCAGATGATAATGATGTCAAAAAGGTACAGCAGTTCAAATTCACAGGGATTTGGAAGCGTGGAAGACCAAGACTGAGATGGACAGACTCAGTAGAATCATACTTCGGGATTATAAACGAGAAAACTTTGTGAATAAAAGTAAACAAAGGTTATTATGAAGGAATCTTCAAAGGAAGGCACTGGCCCACGAGGGTCTGTCTTGCCAGATATAATGATGATGATGAATAATATAAATATTGAAAAATCAGTAGCATATAAAAATAAAAACAAATTTTAAAAAACCTGTAGAGTATTCTTGCTGAAATAAAAAGGACTTTATCTGAATTCAGAGAAATGGCCGCAATATTAATGAAGAAATTTTTCAAGAAAAATCCAAGAAATTTTTTTTAAGGTCTTAAAAAATTCTAACATAAACAACAACTTTTCTAATCGAAAGTGAAAAAAAGGCAATTCAATTATAAATTTTCATTTTAAATCATGAACTAACATTTATATTTAATTCCTGATATTAAATTAATTTTGAAGAGTCTGAATCAGTAGCAAGAATATTTTAAAGTAATTAGTATTTTTAAGACTCGTAAAAAATATTTTTTAAATACTAATTTTAAACAAATCATCTCTACTCGTTACTCATTTAGATAAGTTTAGTTTTGTTCTATGATTAATATTTTTTTCTGTTTATAATCGACGTAGTTGATAAACAAAAACGTATATTTGTGCACGTGATTTATAAATTTGAGTGAAGCAAGCGCATTTTGTATTTTTAAACAGCTCTGATAAAAATTAAACGTCGTAATTCAGTAGAAAAAATATCTTTTTCTTTTTTTTCTTTTTAGAATCCAAACTCAAAAGTAAAGTTTGCAACATTAATTTTCCGGGAAAAAATATATATATATTTTTCTACTTTTGTATTTGAATGCGTCGCAAAAAATTGAGGCGAAAAAGAAATACGCTTTACATATTGTAGATTGATCAGGTGATTCATCAAGTGGTTGTTTTTAGAATAATAAACTTAAACTCTCTCTCTTGTTCTGAATTAAAAACTTTAATGCAGAACAGTGATTTGAAAAAAATATTACACCATAATAGAGGTTAATTGCCAATATCCATCGTGTTGCTTTATAGGGCTTCGTTACTCAAACACTAATTTACTCACGCCACTAAAGTCCCACCATGTATAGGTTTGACGCACATTAAATCTGCCTGTGCTCAAAGTTCTCACATTGCCGTAATGTAAATGTTTGATAAGTGAGATGCCAACTCACAGGGGTCGCCCTCGACTCTTGGCTGCGATTTAATTTTCGCCATCAATAACCCTTTAGTAGCCTCAAATTACATCACAATGAGTTATCAGCAGCGATCATCATGGTTTTCTAACTTTGGCAAAAGGAGAAGATCATTCAAAAAAGAGACAGGTCCCACAAGAAACTTCCCCACCACACGCTAATGATTAAATTTAATTAGATTCGACATGCTGTGTGTGTAACCAACCATTAAGGCGGATAAAAAAATGTTCTTCCAGAATTTCCAAGCCTACCTATACGGAAAAGAGGTTTTATGGTATATAGGAAAGGGTAAAAAAAATAAAATAAAATAATTAAAATATTTGTGTTAAATACCGCCACAAAAGAGGAATGAAGATTAGGTATTTAAGCTTTTCTTTATGGCAAAAGTCAAAGTAATTTTTGTTAAAATGAAAAAGGCATTTTCGTATTTTTAAACATTTATTGCCCAACGGGAAAAACACATATTAAATATAGATTTAACAGCTTATACATATATATATATATATATATATATATATATATATATATATGTATATGTATATGTGTGTATAAATTTATATATATGTGTATGTATATGTCTATGTTTATATATTGAAAAAATTCTTTTATATTTGATTATATATATATATATATATATATATATATAGCTTTAAATTCTTAAAAAAGAAAAACCGTTGTCGAAATGACAGTGTACGATAAAGCGAAAGACGGAAAAGCGTGTGGCGACATGTTACATACAAAATTCGTGCTACAGAGAAAGGACAAAAACTGCTCAACTTTTGATTAAACGTTTGTTGTGTTCTATTTACATTTCGTGCTAGTTAGTCAATCATTGTTGTCCACTTTTGGAATGAACAGACAGACAAACGTAGAAGATCGGTAACTGAATCGCCCCTGAAGATATCAATACTAACAATTTCCGAAAAAGAATAGAAAAACCCATTGAGAATTGTAATACCAACAAATATCATATTACTTTAGGAAATATCCCATCTATATAAATAATATCTAATTGGTTCAACAATAGAAGAGAAGAGATACTAGGTTTTTGCATTATTAGAAAAATGGTTATAACTCCAGGGCTCCTGCATAAATATCAATTAATGAATAGCCCTATCTTTACCTGCAAAGAAAATAACGATTTGGAACACATTTTCTTTATATAATTTGTGACAAATATACTTCTCAAAGAAATAACTTGTGGAATATACTGAAGATATAGATCCACTCAATAACATCACCTTCAGAGAACTTTTGGAACATGCAACGGTTGATAATAGTATATTTTTATAGTAAATGAAAGTATTTTCTTTTCAATTTCCTCACAATATTTTGCATCCCCCTGCATTTGCCTCAAACGCTTGAATCGGACTGATTGACGGTATTGTGTGTGAGAGAGCTAGTCTATGAAATGTTTCTATGTACATTGTACTACTCAGTACTAAGTAATTACCTCTTTACTTACATATATTGCCGAAAAATAATTACAATAAATCCAAAAACGCCTAACCAAAATTAAGAATTTTTCCATTGTTTTTTAATTCAATAATTTAATATATATTAAATTCTCCTAACCCTCATGTTATAGAACTTGTTTCACTGTGTGTGTGATTAGTATATTCCATTTGATAACTTTTTTACCTCTGTATAACCGCTATCCACCTTAACCACTGTTGTTTTCCGAGTATGAAATTTGGCAATATTTACCAATCGAATGAATTGGCTTGGAAAAATTCAAAGGGCAACATTGACCGTGATTTAAAATCATAACGTGAATTCGTTGCGTCAAATTATGGAATGAATAACGTTGAAATAGGATCTCAATAATCACATCTTTAAGTAACTGTGCTGAATAATACAATAAGCTGCAAATTGAATGGATCTTGAAATCTTTATTGCAGGATGCTGAGGTCTTAGACATTATTACGGACTTGCTAAGGTTTCCTTTTCCTTACCTACTGCTTGTTTAGAATTATAATGCAAGTAGAATGCTATATTCCGTTCTATTATGATATTGAATAAATTCGCATATCGTTTAAAAATAATGTACGGGTACAAAGCTGAATTGCTTGTGCAGTAATTCCTTATGTTTAATTCTAATAGTGAAGTCGTACTAGATTATTTACTGAATAATATAATACGACTAATCTAATTTTTTAATAATTAGCTCTTTTCCACTGCTAAATATTTATTGCTGGACAGAAAGTTTTGCTAATCACAGCTAATACGCGTTGTGATTCTGACTCACAGTCAGATGACACAGTCAAATCTGATCATGGCCTAGCATTTTCCACAAATAGAAGATTTGCAAAGATTTGGAACCTTGACTGTTTAAATGCAATTGAAAATCTGGGGATCTGGTCATCATAGCCCATGGTTGAGATTCACTTAGTGGTTGATAATAACTAATTAAATTATGGATCCACAAATTTGAATGCTAAACACAGACTGTCGGAAAATTAATTAAAATGAGCGAATTGAATTTCAAATTCCATGCCGTGGAATTAAAAAAACCCTGTACTTCTCTCAAAAGTGAAATTGCAACATCGAGAAACAGTTTTGTGTAGCGTCATGAAAATTTTAGGAGCGATAATGGTAAGGTGGATATGCAAATGATTAAAAAGAACAGGCAAAAAAATTCATTATAAGCAAATTTATTTAGTATCTAATGTGCCCATTTCGGGCAGTTATGTAGGCCTCAATCCGGAGAGGCATTCTGTCAGTTGGCCCAATGGTGGTTGCTTGAGGTAACCTCGTCCACGCAGCATCAACTTCTGAGCGCAGATCCTCCACGGCTTGCCCTAGTGGTCCTCGGTTCGTGTCACGTGTAATGAAATCCCCCTATTCTATTGTTCGATAAGATTCAGATCTGGGGAATTCGCCGACCATGGAAGGATGTCAAATCCAGTCAGGCTGTTAAGAGTTCGCCATGCAACATGCCACTAGGCATATTTTCTGGAATACCGTGTTGGATAATTCGCTGTCAAGCGGCCGTCAGTATGTACCAAAGGCATCGTGTGATCAATCATTATGCCACCCCCAAAACCGTGATATCCCTAGTAAAGCCAACTTTATTCTCGGCGAAATAAATTTTTTCCTAGCGTTCTCCGGGTTGCCTCCACAACCGTCTACAGCAGTCATACCCCGCCTCCCTCCAGACAGAAAAGAGATTCATCCGTGAACAATACCGTATGTCATGCGATGGTCCAGGTTTGATGACGATGACACCACACTTAGCTTCCAGCCCTGTGTTGAGTGGTCAACAGTACTCCTGTTGCTGGTACCCGTGCTTGTAAGTGTACTTCATGCAATCTGTTGCGTATGGTTTGATCCACCTACCTGCTCCTGAACGCAACAAGCTCAGGATATCGCGATCCATGAAGACAGGGTCTCGAATAGTCAACTGGCAAATACGCCACTTGTGTGCAATGCTTCCTATTCGGCATGTACGTAGACTTTCCTGAATTCCTCATGTGACACAACATTGAATTGTACTCACATTGTCTTCGACACGGGTTGTTATAGTGTGCAGTGACAAACCCCGTTCACAGAGTTCGATAATACGGTCACGTTCCCCGGTTATTAACTGATGCTATTGAGTTTGCCGATGTTTTAAAGGCATTTTTTACGCTTCTTCAAAAAATTACAAATGCTGCTCAAAACCTTAGATGCTGTTTTTGAGAAAGAAAAACTGCTGGCTTTTATAGCCAGAATATGAGTACCACGTGATCAGATGCGCGCGTACCATTTGCAGATCCATCTCCCCTTTATCGCTCCTGAAATTTGCATAACGCTACGTGCATTATTTCTTAGTGTTGCAATTTCACTTTTGAGGAGCGTAATTACAATATCGTTTTTGTCACTTGAATGGTGATTGAAAATTGTGAGGTATGTGGTTTGCCTCATTCAAGTAGCATTAAACTGCATTGATTCAAATTAAACCACTTGAAAATGACAAGATCCTTCGTCGATATTCCCCCTATCTTTTAATTTGCATCTGTTTCAGTCAAAATTCTGGTACTTGCATATTACGAAGGCTGTTCAGAAAGTATCTCTCTCGATACTGAATTTATTCTATTTATTCCAGAAAACCCCTAGCGGAGGGACTGTGCGCATATTTCACCTGGTCTCACAAAAATCGGCAGATCTGTACAGTGCGCCGTTCAGTCACACTGACTTCTTTCACGTGGAGTGTTCGCGTGCGTTCGTCGAAAAAAGAAAATGTGTGAAAACACGGATCAGTGAATCTGTATCAAGTTTTGCTTTAAGGCTGTTTTCGCCATATGTACGAGAGCGTGAACTTGACTCGGAGTACATTTTCGGACAGAAAAAATGACTCAATTGTTATAAAAATTTGTAACTCTGTAACTCATGCATTTGTTTGTAATATAGTGTTTTTAAAATTTCAAAATATTTCATAAATAATTAGTTTTTTTATTTTAGCATATGAAGGGAGAGCTCATTTAGCATTACGGTATAGGGGAAAAAATGCAAAACACATTTTATAAAAGTAAAAATGTGTCAACTCGGATAAAAATGAGTAGTATGATAAAATAAGTGATTATCTACAGGATAGTGTAGCCAGATAATAATATTCATGTTTGAATACTTTTATATCTGAAAAAATATTCCGAATCTGGCCCCTATTCTTTAACATTAGCCGAAGATAGCTTTAAGCTAGGTAAAACGGACACCGAAACCTGCGAGATGAAGAAAACATCATTTGGAGATGAGGCGATGAGTCGTGCTCGGGTTTTCGAGTGGTTCCGGCGATTCAAGAAGGGTCGTTAATCAGTGAACAGTGATCCCCGTTCTGGACGCCCGTCCACCTCTCGCAATGAGGACAAGATTGCACGTGAAAGCTGTGGTGCGCTCTGATCGTCGTTTAACAGTCCGAGAAATTGCACAAGTGTGCACCGTAGGATCATGTGATGAAATTTTGAGAAAGAACTTGAACATGCGCCGAATGTCTGCAAAGTTTGTGCCACGTCTCCTCACTAACAATCAGCAATTCCAACGACTGGCAACATCATCTGATTTGTTTTAAAGTGCAATCACTAAGCTCATCATCACTGGGTATGAGTCGTGGGTTTACGGATTCAATCCCGAAACAAAGCAGCAGTCGTGACAATGGAAAAACCCCGGTTCTCCTCGGCCAAAGAAAGCAAGGCAGGTGCGATCAAAGATCAAAGTCATGTTGATTATGTTTTTCGATGCAGATGGAATTGTTCATCCTGAGTACGCTCCCCAGAACCAGACAGTGAACAAGGAATTCTACTTGGATGTCATGAGGAGATTAAGAGAGGCTGTTCGCAGAAAACGACCGGAAGAAGCATGTGTATGAACTAGTTTTTGCGCATGTGCGGAAACGACGGCAACATTTGATGATGTTCCTTGATTTGGCGATGTCTTCTGGTTTAGTGAGATTGGTTACCGTTATAATACGTAAATTGCGAAATTTATTCTGAATTAGCTATTTTTTAACAGATTCTTTCAGCTTACGTTCCGACCCATTTGGAACTTACGATGTGTCTTTTCATACAATTTTTCTTGATAGATTTAGATAGCAAATACAGTCGATTGATTGATTGATTGAATGTTAACGTTGCACTATTCAGCTACACGAGGGCTTTTGGCGACGGACCACTTAATTTTGAACCATGGTCAAGTTACGTGGACGACACCTGAGCTGGCACCCCCTCTCCTAACTACCACACCACACCAACGGGAGGACGTTTCAGCTCTCGACAGATTTAACGTGCGCAAATACAGTCGATCCTCTATATAATGAACCTTGTGAAGGTCTCCTTGGACCTCACTTTGAGAACGAGAATAAATAGGATTCAGATAAGAACCAGTAGCCATTTTTATAAACAACTTTCTTTATTTTGTTATCTTATCCAAATAGAATCAAAGACTTTTTAACAAATATATCTAACTAGTATTATGAGGTTTTAAAGGTAATATCCTTTAAATTAACTTAATTAATGATCCAATTAATTAACAATTAAATAACGATCACGCAGAGATTACCACAATAAGAGATCCCAGATTGATATTTAATATTGTTCCTATTGAACATTTAACTTTAATCTCACTCCTAAAACTTTAATGAGACTTTAATTATAATTCAATATTTACCAAACGGAATCTCAACTCTTCTTGAGATTAAATTATCTCCAACAAGAAATCTTCAATTTAACTTCACTATAACTTTCTGCTTCAATCTCTATCTCCTACTGCTCTAACTTTACTATTCCATTTGACTTAAATACTTTATCTAATCTGCATATAACAAGGAATCCTGTCCGCTTTTTTTAGTTGATTGGAAATAGGTAGGGAATTAAATTTCCCTAAAAAGGACGACTCAGAAGGTTAGTGATAAAGTTCCGTATAGATTTGTCACAACCTCTAGGTTGTGAATTTTTCTTTATAGCGAACCTTTTCCTGGAATCAAAAAATTTCATGATTTTCTTCGTGAAATAACCTCCCAATAGCGAAGTGCATTTTCTATACAACGTACTTTTTCGTGTGTAATTCAATTTTTTTCTCCCTATTTTTTCTTAAGTATAAAGGATATTGCTTTAAAATTTGGTATTGCTCCAAACAGCTTATCAACTATTACAAAAAATCGAGATAAGCTACAAAATTATGATTCATTGAATTCTTTTTCATAACGTTTAAGAACATGTGTCTATGAAGATGTCGGTGAAACAGTTTTAAAGTGGATACACAAGATGCGATATAAAAATGTTCCGATCTCTGGACCTTTCAAAACAGAGAAAGCTCTTCAATTTGCGAAGGCATTGGAATACTACCGATTTCTAGGTAACAATGTGGATGGCAGGGAAAATTTTAAAAAAGACACAGAAAAATACGTCTGAAGGGATTTTTGGCGCATTGCAAAGATGTGGGGCGCAATATGAAACAAAGCATTTTTTCAAACAAAATTGACAAATTTTATGAGTAATTAAATTTAAGGACGTTTATGTTGTAATGTATGTGTGGAATTTTTCTAGTTATAAAAGAATGTATGTTTAAAATTACTTATATGCTTTAAATTATAAAGGCCCTTAAAATTCATTACTTTTAATATAAAATTATTTCCTTAATGTTGAAAATGCAGTATATTCCTCAACATTCTTTTTCTTGTTTTCCTTGCAGGTTTTTTTTATGGGTAAGATATATAAAATAAATAGATATTTTAATTTACAAAAAAAGGTGTGAATGATTCCTTTTTTTTAATATATACTGTTTATGAATTTAAATTTGTTTTGCCTGGTTTATAAAGTATATTGAAAGATGAATCTCTGTATAACGAATTTTCCTTATAGCGAACTTTTTTTCAGGATTTAGAGACTTCGTTAATTAAAAAGGTCCGACTGTAGTTCTTATAATTTAATTTTGCATTATTTTTCTTTAGCTATTTCTGACTGCCCTCCCTAGATTTTGGAGTTCAAACTTCCGCTCTGAACTCAAACTTTTTCTCAGTCTACTTGACATACAGAGTGTGCTGCTGCGACAGCAGTGGATTTTTCTACATCTTGAACTCCGAATGTTGGCGTTCTTATCACCCAAATAATCGCTGACTATGTCTTCAAGAATTCCTACACTTGCCAAATCGTCTACTTCAGCTCAGGCACAGCTCTTACCATTCACATATTTTGTCGCAGTTACAACGTCATCAGAATCTCAACCAAGTATTCATTTAATAGATACTGCTCCTGCCACATCTAATAGTCTTTCTACCTCTGTTGCATCTTCCTCATCCAATAAAGCACTTTCTTTACCCACAGTATCAATCTGAATTACCAGCTGAAACAAGTATTGTTCTTGAAACTACTACCACTACATCCAATACCATTCTCTCTACACCCCAGGAGGCAACAAACTTCAAAAACTCGCAGGAAAAGCGTCCTAACAGAAATATTGCCTTAAAAACAGAAATACAAATGACGCCTCACAAAACCAAAAAAAGCACACCTTTACTGGACACGTCAGATGAGGACATGGTTGTCTACGACTTCGATGAGGAAGAAGTGAAAATAGATACCAGAAGCTGGTTAACCCCGACCAGTTACAGAAAGTAATATTTTTCAATCATACTTATTGGACTTCGTGGGGGAAATCCGAACAAAATCTATTTACTTTTATTTTTAAAACTGACCTTTTAATCACGTTTTGTGAGATTTTACATTTTATTACAACTACTTTTATAAAACTTTTTAACGATTTTATACTTTTAATGCTTAAACAAGGGTTTGGCGCAACTTAGAACAAAATTAGCTCTTCGCATTAAAAAACCCACAATCACTCACTCACTACAAAATAATGGAGTTTGTATTTTCATCTCCTTTTCACATATTTCTCTCAGTCTTTATTCAGCTAATTCTTATCTTCAGCAAAAATTTATTTTTTAATTCTGAGGGGGATGTACGATCCCTTTTAGGCTCGAAACTTCATAAATCCGTCCCCATTTTCCATTTACTTTGTTATTTATCTTGTCAGGAATCTCTCTTTAGACGCCATTTTTAACATATCAAGTGATTTCAGGCTGATTATTCCAATGCACATTTAAAATAGATGACACTTTCCACTAGCATTAGAGCCAATGAAAACTCACTTTCATCTGAGCGATTAGTGACAGTGGATTTTTATTCTCTCCTCCTAAACGGTAATCAGATTAAAAACATTTTCTGAGTCAATGTCAAGCGATACCACTAAGCCGATTGTGTCATCCTTCCAGATTTAGGAAATAGTCAATGCACCGATGAAACTCGTCTGTCAGTCCTCGAAAAGCCTGCCATTGACCTCTTTATCGAAGCGCATTGATATAGCGGGGGATGAGAGTAACCACTTTAGTTACTGAAACGTTCCGATACCCCTTGTATTATCGCAGCTGGTAATGCTCACTTTTCTTGTGTCATCGAAATGGTATCGAAATATTACACAAAGGCCACATGTGTCTCTGTTAATTTTCTAAAAAAAATTGCATTTGGGAAAAAAGAATTGTTACTTAACGTTGTGCAAGTGAAGACGAAATCAAGAAAATTATATATAAGTCCAACTTTTTAGACTTCAGGGTTTTGAATGTTCTTGAATGTTTTGTATAATAATTTAAATAAAATTCTAGTACAGGGGTCGGCAACCTAGTAGCTGTGGCGTGCCAAACACATCTACCAATAGGATGCAGCGTGCCACACAGTAGGGTGGCCGCAGTTGTTGAATGGTCAAGACATCGGATCGTGGCTGGCCTTGTCACGAGTTTGAGCCCAGTACTACTAAAGACCCGCCGTGTAGGGGAGTGATGCACGTTAAATCTGTCGAGAGCTCAAACTTCCTCCTTTGGTGTGGTAGTTAGGAGAGGTGGGGTGCCAGCTCAGGTGTCGTCAACGTCACTTGACCATGGTTCAAAATTACGTAGTCCGTCGCCAAAAGCCCTCGTGTAGCTGAACAGTTCGACGCACAGTGGGCAGTTTTCCCAATCTGGCGCTCATAAATTATTTTATGGCTTTAAAGTCTTCATAACTATACCTAATGATCAAAAATCATAGTAATTAATGTAAATTGGAGATTCTTTTCTGTTTTTTACTAGCAAATAAGGTTAATAGGGTCTTAACTAATTTATGTCCAGTTTGAATTTGATCAAGAGTAAATGATTGCTAAGTGGAACTAGTTTTTAAGCAAGGATATTGACAAAAGCAGTAATTTACACGTGGAAGAATATATACAAGAAATAATATGGCAAGTAAAAAAAAATAAAATTTTAAACAAATACAATCAAACATAACATTGTACATATACAATAAAGGATAATAGGTAGTGTTTAAAGGGACTCGGCACCCTTTGAACATTTTTTTTATTTATGTATTTAAAAATTACATTTTAGCATCATATATAATGTTTATTTAAGAAATTGATACGAGATAAAATTTTGCACATTTTTTTCACACAACACTTTACACATTTAATTTCTTTTAAGAAATTTGGAAATTTTTAAAATTTTACTTTTTTTGTGTTAATTAATTTTTTGACACGAAATATTTGTAATATTTCTGAGAATGTTTTAAACACCTTTAGGGATCGATTTTAAATACCTTAATTAGTTTTGGAGAAAAAGCATAATAAAAGGTTGATATATATGTTAGTTTGGGAAAAAATAAATCCATTATTTCGGTAGAAGGCTATATTTTCGATATCTCGTGAAGTATCGATCAAACAATTTCAAACTTATGCTCGCTGCTATAAGACAGTTTAAACTAAAAGAATTCTTTTGTTGTTTTTTGTTTGGTCTATTCAGTTGTGAGTTACAGTGTGTTAAAAATGGAAGTCAACAAAGAGAAAATTCGGTACATTTTACAGTTTTTTTTATAAAGGCGAAAATGTGAGCCAGGCGGCTGAAATTGTGAATGGTGTTTATGGTGCCGATACTGTAACAGCAAGTTACGTGCAATTTTGGTTTCGTCGATTCCGTTCAGGCATTTTTGAAGTTAAATTTGCACCTCGCACAGGCAGGCCCGTCGTCGAAAATGTCGATAAAATCACAGAAATAATTCAAGTTGACCAGCATGTTAGTAGTCGTAGCATCACCCAGGAGCTAAAGATCGACCATAAAAAGTTTTAAACCATTTACGCAAAGTTGGATTCAAAAAGGAGCTCGATGTTTGGGTGCTACACCAATTAACACCAAAAAACATGATGGATCGAATTTCCATCTGCGAAGCCTTGGCCAAACGGAATGAAATCGACCCATTTCTTAAACGGATGGTGATTGTGAATGAGAAATGGGTCACATATTACAATATTGTGCGAAAACGATCGTGGTCAAAGAGTGGCGAAGCAGCTCAAGTGGTGACCAAACTAGGACTAACGGCCAGGAAGGTTCTACTGTGTATTTAGTGGGACTGGACTGGAAAGGAATAATTTATTATGAGTTGCTTCTTTATGGCCAAACACTAAATTTAGATCTCTACTGTCAACAACTGGACCGTTTGAAGCTAGCGATTGACCAGAATTGGCCAACAGAAGAGGTATTGTGTTTCATCGGGACAACGCCAGGCCACACACGTCTGTAGTGACTCGCCAGAAACCCTGGGAGTTTAGTCGGGAAGTTTTAATGCATCCACCATATAGTCCGGACCTGGCACCAAGTGATTACCACCTTTTTCTGGCATTGTAAAACTTCCTGAGTGATAAGAAATTGATATCAAGAGAAGATTGTGAAAATCGATTACTAGAGTTTTTCGCCAATAAGAACCAAAGCTTCTATGAGAGAGGCATTATGAAGCTACCTTTGAAATGGCAACAAATTATACAACAAAATGGTGCATATTTGACCCAAATCGAACAATCCGAAGCATGTTAAATAAAGTCTTGAATTTCACGCAAAAATAATGGATTTCTTTTTCCCCAACCTAATATATATATATGCTAAAATTCAACTAAAAGCCTAATATTTCCCACATTTCAATTTTTTTAAAAAATAAGTATTCTATTTACAGAAAAATATATCCCTAATTTTGTTACATGCATTACATATAAGACACAGGGAAAAATAGAAGTGATTGGTAAATAATTGTGGAAGAAGTAGTATTTTGAATGCGAAGAAACACAAACTGAGAAAAACCATTCTAAAGTTTATAATTCTGAAAAAATAATTATTAAAGCTTAAATAAACATAAAATACTACACTTAATTTTATTAGCTATATATTTTTCTTAAAAAGTAATAAAATATAATATAAATCTTACTCCCCCGACAACCACGCATCATTCGACTTGGAGAAGAACTTTTTCATTTCAATGGCACATCATCCATTTTTTCCCTACAAACGAGCAGAAATTTTTAACAATTTTTCTAAATTTTAATTGCTGCTGGTTCTCATATTTATCTAAGTCCGTTGCACTCTTAATTAAACTCGAAACAGCATCAATTTTGTGCTTTTTATCTTGCTCTTCATTCCACACATTGAATATGGCACGCCGAGTAATACCATCGGCCAACGCTGAAAAAAAATCATAACTTAGGGAGTAGCAGGTAGTAGCAGTTAAATTTGGTATTAAATTAAAGGTCTATGTGACTTAAGTGTTACTGTAATTAATCTGTGTCGATCCCAAAAATTCTACTCCAATAAACTCGAAAAACCGACATATATGTTAGTAGGAGTTACATGCTGTGCTAAATGTTATGTTTTTACAATTTTTAGTCAAACTTGAACCTAATTGAAAGTCACACACACACAAAAAGTCAAGAAATTACTTACCCATTTTATTTTAAAAAAAATTCTTAAATCTGAAAAATCTTTTTCAAACGAAATGATTTATCTTCTTACTAGAAAATGACGCTCGCAAGTGTTTCTTCTAGTAAAAAAACCGCTGATTGTAGATTATTTCCTTTCGCGTACTGACGAAAACTGTTTACCTCATGGCCAGGGAACCTATGAGGACCATAAATAGTGAGTTGTTTTTTAATTATGCGCAATTTCATTCTTGGACTTTCCGAGCCCCAGATTGGGAAAACTGCCCACTGTCCGACGTTAATATTCACTCACTCACGCCACACAGTAGGATATTTTTGAAACAATTCGATTCTTGCGATAATGCATGCAGAATTAGGGAATAGAGGTCAATAATTTAGATGTACAGTTCTATTATATATTAATTTTGTTTCATTTAAAGATATTTCTTACCATAAGAATAAACAGCATAAAGTATAACTATTTCTTCAGTAAAAATTTTTAAAAATTAAAATTGTACTTATATTATGTATTTTAAACATATTTATTTAAATGAGTAATAGACAACGTGAAATATAATTATTTCTCTTCATATTGCAGTTAGATAAAAAGATAAAATAAAAAATTTAATACTAATCTAGTGCTTGCGCCATTCCACTTTCATATTGCAAAATCAGGGGTATAATGCATGACTTTCAATTTGACATGATTCTGAGCATTCAATTGTTAAAAAAAAATTCGTTGCAAACTCGAAATATTTTTCATATGAAGAAAAATTTTTTACTTTGATTAGTAGAATCAAAAAGCGGAAAGCAGAGGGCATGTAATTTTTTTTCAAAAAATTAAATGTCACGAACAATGACATTCAGTAATTTACAAAATAGCTATACATTTGAATTTTGAGTTATTTTTCAGTTTTTTTCGTTATTCCGTAAATGTCCATAATTCTGAAGATGTTTGTCAAATAAGGTCCGTTGCAAATTTATCTATTTCTACAAATTCAAAAATTGACAAATTTGTCGAGTAGTGCAGAGTGCCACTGAAAATTGTACCACGTGCCCCATATGACACACGTGCCATAGATTGCCGACCCTTGTTCTAGAATGTGCTATGTTCCTACAAAAATAAGAAGGGATCGTATAATTCCAGCATAATTATTCAAGGATCTTTCCAATGTTATCTCCAAAATTAGACTCACTTACAATCCTTATCCGCGTGGATATGTGGGTATGTCGGCTGACTCTAATGCTGGCAGAAAGTGTGGTCTATTTCAAATGTGCAATTTCGAGACTTGGCGGACATATGATTAATTGTAAAATATTTATGTTATATATAATTAAATGAATATATATGAAACATATTAAGTGTACGGAATAAAACATGAAAAATAAACGCATGAGAAGTATTCAACTTCTTTTTCGGAATAAGTCTTAAATGTTACTCTAAATGAAAAGCCTCTTTTGAAAATGAATCTTGGTGTGACTTTTGGAACGAAAATTGGAAACTCATCCCCGGTTCTCATTTTCAGCTGGAGAGAGAAAAATTTAAGAGAACAGGTGTAGCGTAACATTTCATAGTAATTTTAATGCGCAGTTACAGTTTAATAAACTGATTATTATCAATTTTCCACTCAGATGTATCGAATTCCATAGTAAAATCAGAAAAAGCACACATTTTTAACTATAATTTCACAGCAAACGGAAGGATCTGCAGTCAACTGCAAAAGTCAATAGACATCTAGCACGCTAACGAGATTCAAAAGAAGTTATAAATATTCTTAGAAAAATAAATTTATGAAACTGTAACGTCGTGGCACATAGTGCACTAGGAGACTTAACACATAGCACACGATAGACTAGAAAGAGGGCGCTGCTGTGAACTGTTTTGGTTTTTGAGCGGGAAGGAGAGAAGAAGGTGGTCTCGAACGTGAAAATGGAGGGCGATGCCTGTAGTTCCCTATGCGAGTTATAATTGTAAATAGAGTTGTAAATATATATCGTGAGATGTGCTTTGAAGAAAATAATAAAAACGGTAAATCCGGTTAATTTGAGTGATGATTAATTCAACAACAAGATGATCTTACACAACTTTACATATTGTCATTCAAACAACATTTTATTAAAGTGTTAAAAACTAAACAATGCCTCCAAAATGTGTAAGAAAAAAATTAAAATTCACATAAAAAAAGTTTACATGCTTCGTGTACTTTTTGCAGAACGTCATATAATTTATATCTTATTTAAGCATGAACGAAACAATCTTGCATATGATTACTGAAAAGTGAGTCTTGAGAATGAGTTAAAGAGAGATTTGCCCTTTTTTTTGTTCCAGTTAAAAATTTCTTGAAAAAATCAAGTTTGTGCTAACGTTTGTAATTTGATAATTAATTTAAAGAAAAATAAGAAACCTTATGCAAAAATTGTTGAAAAAAAGATAGGTCTGTTGCCGAAACCATTATTACTATCATTGTACAGTTAACAAACCTCGAATGGATTATACCAAGAATTTGGATGTTCAAGAACTTAAGCAGCAGTGAGGCAGTTTTTTTATCTAACGGAATACAATATATTATTGCGACAATTAATACCAGCGATAGTGAGGAAACACTTCAAAGAGATTGAAGGAGTTCCGCGAAGAAAACCACTTATAACCAAGATCAGATCGAAGGAAAAGGCTGAACTTTCTATAATGGTTGCATCTATACAGATTTTAACTTTTAATTCTTTTTACCAATGAGAAAAAACATTATGTACTTTCGTAAGTGATAAAAGTGGTAAAATTTGGCGGTGCAGAAACGAAGAATAAAAAAAAATACCATAAATGTGTCGTTTATATATATAGTGATGTACGAGGATGAATCGGAAAATAAATTTCCCCTATCGACTGTGGTCAGAGTTGTGTATGAAAGTCAAAATATAGAAGGAGACATTAAAGATAAGACATAACTTTATTTTTCCACAGTATCAAGTACATTGAGACATTTGTCATACCGCTTGATAAGCTTCAAAAAGTCCTCCAAAAAAAACTCAAGGCTTTGCATACCGAAAAAGCATTTAACGGCTATGGGCGAACGAGGAAAAAGCAGATGGACGTGCAAGGCACCCATACACCACTGGGTAACGCTTCTTCCGTATGCAAAGCCCTGAATTTTTCTTGGAGGGCTTTTAAAAGCTTATCAAGCGATATGATAAATGTCTCAATGTACTTGGTACTTACGAGGAAAAATAAATTTATGTCTTGTCTTTAATGTCTCATTCTATGTTTTGACCTTCATACGCAACTCTGACCACAGTCGTCAGGGAAATTTATTTTCCGACTCCCCCTCGTACGTCGGAAGAACACTCATGGTTTGAGGATCAATGTCAACAGTTGGAAGTTAACCTTTATTGAAGGCACAATGGATCGTTTCAAAAACTTGAGGGTTTTTTCAAAATAACATGCAGACATTGTTTAACGGTTTACATTCTTTCGAGTCATTGGATCTTTCAGCGTAATAATGATCCAAAATACATAGAAAAATGTGAAAGAATAGTCTCTTCAGAAAGTTCCCGGACAGTTTCATACCCCTCCTCAATCGTCAGGTTTTAATTCTAATGAACACGGATAATATCAACTCGGCAGAAGGTGTAGAAACTATTGTGTGCGAGAAAACGATTACTTAAGAAATGTTTGTTACTGAGATGAATTGCTAAAACTGGGTTTTGACAAAATAATCTGTTTATTTTTAAAACAAGAATAAATAAAATGGGGAATAACAATTAATGAATGAAGTGAAACATTTAAACACACGTCCTTGCCTAAAAGGCTACGTTCATTATTTTTAAGAGGTGTTCCTTCTATGTCGTTGTGAGTCTATATCCTTTGCGTTCTCATATCTCTTCTGCTGCCTCTTCCACAGGAGTTATTGCCCCTTGTTTCCCTTCGAAGCCACCTGGGAGAGGGATGCTAGAGGGACTTGCAGTAGTTCCGCCCACTTTCACATGTATGTTGCAAGCATAGTCTAAAATTAAGCCACACAACATATTGCCTCAATTCCTAAAGAACTGTAAGCTGCCATTGATTTACAAGGCCGTTACTTGATTTTAAATTATATTCATTTGCAGGGGCGTAGCTAACGCCGTATCAATGATATGGTACCCCCCGTTTAAGAGCCCCCAAAATGCATAAGCAAAAACTAGTAAAATGTTTAGAGACCCTAGGTGAGGGCCCCAAGTGAATTTTGATATAGGGTTTATTCAGGGCTACCTACGTCAGTGTTCATTTGCATACGTTATGCTTTTTATTTTGTTGACTTCTGTTTGTTCAGTGATAGTCGCTGTGTACAAGTGTGGTGCCGACTTTTTAAAATTTTCAATCGGTCCCCATCTGAAGAAGCCGCAACAGCGCGACAATACGGCATCACGACTTGAAGCGCTATATTGCTCGATATAGTAGTCATCCCTGTGTTTCGTATTCAGGACACTATGATGGCCAAACAATACGTGAAGGGTATGCTGTGACATTCTTCTTTCTTTGGAAGATGCCCACGGCCCTTTAACAGAAGAACAACTCCCAACCGCACACTGCACGCGTTAGCCAACATACTCTGCACGCAAAATGTACAGATGCGTCCCTCCTCTCAATTATCCCCTGACCTCTAACCAATTAACCACATCTAGAATGTAATTGTACGTCATTTGCTGGACTGTGTTAAGAAGACGAACCGTGGCAAATGGTTGAACGGGAATAGAGAGCTATCCCTCTAGATACCATTCCTTCTCTCAATGTATCTGTACTTCAACGTGTTGCATCGAGTATCGCCATCGGAGAAGGTGTGATGGGCTCACGCGTCTTTTTTTAAACATGTCCTTTGTGTTCTTTGAGGCCAGAATTAATGGCAACTCTTTTCCAACCAAATCCAAGAAGGGAAATGTGAAAGGAAGGTGCAAATTAGGAAGCTTTTAAATATCAGAAGTTAGAGTAAGCGGGATGGTAATTAGAGGAATGTAAACATAATCCGGGGTTCAAGCGTGAAGAAGTTTTGGAAAACATTACGTGGCGACTAGCAAAAATCATACGTGATAGAGATACATTAAGTCAAGGTGCATACCATTGCACTCGAGCATTTACACGTCTTCATCTAAGATTGTGGTGATCGTTTCTTCAGACTACAGCAAGGTAGGATTGACTATTTAATATCAGGATCAGTGATAGTATTGTAATTGAGTTTAGGCGAGTCAGTAATTGATAGTGGTCCGAGTGAGGTTAATTCGGTATTATATAAATTGTGTGTTTTGTCACCATAGATTCTCTCACATATATTATTATAATCTCATTTGTTAAAAGCTTAAGTTCAAAATCTTAATAAAGATATATTAAGATTATGTATGCATCTAGTTCTTCCGTTAATCCTACACCTCTAGCTCATGCTGATAATCAAAGAGATGTTCACCCGAGAGGGGAGAGGGATATCACAAAGGTACTACCACTTACTGAGTTGACATTGTTCTCGAGTTACGAGTATTGTTACGAGTATTATTTGAAAATAAACATCACTTGATGCCCGTTCTCGTCTCTCTGTTTGCTTAGTTTCTTTACTTGTGATGGGAGGTCGCCGGTCCCTAAAGTTACAACTGAAATTTTTACATCTGCCCTGTTCTTGCTGTTTACAAGAAACGGAATTTGGTGAATGCGTCTCTTTTACCCCACCGAAAAGGGTGACGCGTTCCCACGCCTGGAAGGGAGAATTGTTCCCATAAATATATCATGGTATAGGGGGTGTCATTAGGATTTTCCCGCGCTGGGGGATGTCATTGACCGTGAGACGGTAATCATCCGCTGACCCTAGACCAATGGGAGAAAATTATGCAGACACTGAAAAGAATCCGCTCCAGCACATAGGTGCAAATTGCCGCCAAATAAAAACGAGATGCACCCTGATTAGACTCACTCACTCTCTGACTCATTCTCTCACACCCACTTGGTCTGACACGTCCCTTCCCATTCTGAAAGCCGCGGGACTCCAAGCAGCGACATGACTCCTCTTCCTCGCCTCTTTCTCAGACTTAAGTAAAATCCTGTTATGTGTCTCTTTATGCTTTAACTTAATTTCAATCTTATTATGTTAAATAAATTAATGGTTATTTAAAGAATGTCTTTTGATTTAGCGTACAGTTTATTTGTCTTTAAAAGATCTAATGTTTAAACTTAAGCTATAATGTGACGCTAATAGAAGAGTAGAACCGGGTTTTATTTAAAATGGATTTAATGGGAATAAATTAAATAGTTTAAGTTTAACCAGCGTCGCATTATTTGGTGCCGTGACCAGGATGATTCAAATTTTTTTTCTTTGTACTATCATTGTGTGCCGATGATCGGTCGTCAGAAAATTTTTTTACATCCTTTGATATTGTAAACGTTTCTTGATGGATCATCACGACAAATTGTCATCTCGTGTGCTACTATGTTTTATATATTGCTCGAATTTGATACTGTGAAATTTTTTTTCTTGTAGTATTTTTTTATTATTTAGATACTTAGAGATGTTGTTAATGTATTTCTTTTTCTTATGCTCTTTGTTAGTATATGTATGTGTATATTCATAATCTTAACTAATCTGGCTATGATCTCTATTTCTTATGTGTTGATATGTTTTTTAGTGTGCTCAAATTTTCCCCCCGTTTAATTAATTCGAGTGTATATTGTCATATGGAGTACGTGTTTCGTTGCTAGTTAACAATTTTTTTTTTGGCCCGAATGTTTGAAGTGGTTCAGTTAATTGATTATGCTTACTGTTCTGTGCGATTTAAGTGTTATGAAGATGTTATTTCCGATAAAAGTTCGTTAGATGTTGCGCTGCTTAAATTAGAGAAATAAACTGTGTTAAATTTTGATAGTAATTGATTAGGTGTTCATGGTTGTAGTACTTGGAATTTGAGATATTGAAGTGATAAAGTTAGTAGTTTTTGAAAAAAAAAATTGGTTAAATGTTCATTTGTGCAGTATTTGAATTTAGAGATATTAAAGTGTAAGGAAAAGGTGATGGAAATAGTTATTACGTGTTCATTATGTTTGCGCTTGAAATTTAGTTTTTCTTTTTTTTTCCTGAGATGTTAAGGTTTGTCAATCTGGATGTTGGTTCACTCCGGCGCTTTAGGAGGAATTTTCTCCCTCGCCCCCCTGCTGTCGCAAGCGAGATCAGATAATCAGCCTCTCTTTTTCTCTATAGGGTCGCCATCCCCCCTTTTTTGTTGTTTTTTGTTACTTTTCTCTCAGAGCTACTCGATATTGAAATTTTAGTTTTTCTCTTACATTTAATTCGCATACTTTCCGCTGGAATTTTTTTTATAACTATGCAACTTGTGTCCTGTCGTTTTCTGATGTTTAAGTGAGACATTGTTGTAATTAGTTATTTAATGAATTTTTAGCTCAGATTTTTTTATGCACCTTGTTTTATGTAATGTTTGCTGTTTTAGAGAGATCAAATTTTGTACTTAGTTTTTTTTTAAGGAATTCTAGCTCAATTTTTTTATGCAGTTTGTTTTATGTCTTGATTTTATGTTTAAATGACATAGTGTTGTTTGTGGTTAATATCAATTTTAACTCTAGATAAAATATTTTTATGCTGTGTGTTTTGTGCAATATATTAAATAAATTTTGTGTAATGCAAGTGTTATTCAATGATAATCATGTACGTACGTCAATTTTTAATTTTATAAATTTTAAGCTTTAATTTATGTTTGCAACAAAGATCAAATTTTGGGGTCTCTGGACACCTGTCATGAAATTTGATTGTTGTTACGATACATACATATTTGAAATTTTTTTTTCTCATCTATTACATAATTTGTGTTGTTATTATTATCTAGTAATTTTAATTTTTTTTCATACAAAAGGTCCTTTTATTGAATAACTTAGTTTATGCTGATTTGATTGTGTATAACTGTGTACTTTCTGGTTAAATTTTGATTTTGCATAGAAGATTAATTCTTTTTGGTAGCAGCATTTTGTTAGAAATAATTTATTGCTAAATTTTGTTGGTGTATTATTATTAAGTGGTTGTATATTACTAAATGATGATAACATTGGAATTTATGCTTGTTAAGATATGGATAGAGATGGTTGTTTGAATATTTTCCCTAAGAAATTATGATGTTGAAACTTAACTTTGTTTTACTCATGTTGTTTTGTTCTGTTATATGATTGCTAACTTTAATTTAAAATTTTATAGTGTTTCGGTTAGGTATTTCAATGCTCATTTAATTTTGTGTTGTTTGTTTTGCTATAGATTTGGAATTTTTTTTGTTGTTTATTCAGGGGATTAGTTAGAATTGTGGTTGTTAAATGAATTTGCAGTCAATCATTGTGTCTCGCTAAACTACTAGGAATTTTAACGTTTTGGTCGGTCGATATGGTATTTTTTTTTCGTTGATGCTAGGCTTACATGTGTTGATTTATGTTAGTGCGTGGGTAGATTATTTAACTGAGTGTTGATGTTGATTTAATTTTTTTGTTCTGGATTTTAATAAGTAGTTCTGCTTGTTATTTGGTAATAAGTTTTTTTGTTGTTGTCAGATAATGGTGTTGAAATTTTTTTGTCCATTCGTTTCGAAAACGTGGGGAGAGCTTTTGTCCGCACTTTTTTTTTCGTCGGTAATCCCCCCGCACGCGATCCGGTCAAGGGCGGGATACTGTTTGTTGATTGGAAATTCTGTTTCTTGGTTACTCCTTTTCGCAGGGACTCTCCTCCCCGCGGGCAGCACAGTTCAGGGGTGGAATTTTTGGATGTCAGATTCTTGGCGCCTTAGGAGGAAACTTCCCCTCACGCCCCCTGCTGTCGCAACATGAGATAAGGGACTCAGCTAAATTTTTGTTCAAAGGGTTTTCGTTTTTTTTTCTTCCCCCCCCCTTGTTTCCTGTTTTTACGGTAGGATGCTGGAATGTTGGAAGAGTATTGGGTGTGAATTTTTTTTGTTTCACTACTTGTTTAAGGAGTTAGATAAGTTTGAGTTAGGGATTTCGTGGAATATTTGAGAAAGTTATTTGAAGGAGATATATAAAGTTTGCACTGATGAATTTGTTGAAGAATTGGGAAAGTTTTTTTTTTCATGGAGATAGATAAGTTTGTTCAAAGTACGTTTATTCGATAGTTGTTTTTTTTGTGGAAATGGATAATTGAGTTGAAAAGAAAGTCACATGGTTTATTTGATAAAATTGTTTGATGTACAGTAGGATGTTTTGATTTAAGGATTTTGGGCAAGGGAAATTGAGTTGATATAATTATACGGTATAATTGAGAACGTTGTTTTGATGTAGATAGGGTAATTTGAGTTAATGATTTGGTACGGTTTCGAGTAATTAAGTTGATGAACACAGATAAGTTGAATTAATGATTGTGTGGTATATTTAATAATGTTTTGAGGTGCAATTAGGAAAGTTCGAGTTGAGGATTATGTGAGAATTTTGTAAATAAGTTGATGCGCAAAGATGAGTTTTAGTTATTGGTATTGTGGAGAAGTCAATTGATTATTTGGAAGTTGCAGATAAGTCTAGCTAGTGTTATTGAGTACGTGAGATTTTGTGTACATAAGTTGATGAGCATAGATGGTTTTAGTTAATGGTATTGTGGAGCAATCGACTGATTATTTGGAAGTTGCAGATAAGTTTAGTTAGTGTTGTTGAGGCATAAGATGTGAAGGGGAGGAGTGATGGGAGGTCGCCGGTCCCTAAAGTTACAACTGTAATTTTTACATCTGCCCTGTTCTTGCTGTTTACAAGAAACGGAATTTGGTGAATGCGTCTCTTTTACCCCACCGAAAAGGGTGACGCGTTCCCACGCCTGGAAGGGGGCATTATTCCCATAAATATATCATGGTATAGGGGGTGTCATTAGGATTTTCCCGCGCTGGGGGATGTCATTGACCGTGAGACGGTAATCATCCGCTGACCCTAGACCAATGGGAGAAAATTATGCAGACACTGAAAAGAATCCGCTCCAGCACATAGGTGCAAATTGCCGCCAAATAAAAACGAGATGCACCCTGATTAGACTCACTCACTCTCTGACTCATTCTCTCACACCCACTTGGTCTGACACGTCCCTTCCCATTCTGAAAGCCGCGGGACTCCAAGCAGCGACATGACTCCTCTTCCTCGCCTCTTTCTCAGACTTAAGTAAAATCCTGTTATGTGTCTCTTTATGCTTTAACTTAATTTCAATCTTATTATGTTAAATAAATTAATGGTTATTTAAAGAATGTCTTTTGATTTAGCGTACAGTTTATTTGTCTTTAAAAGATCTAATGTTTAAACTTAAGCTATAATGTGACGCTAATAGAAGAGTAGAACCGGGTTTTATTTAAAATGGATTTAATGGGAATAAATTAAATAGTTTAAGTTTAACCAGCGTCGCATTACTTGTGTGTGTTGACCCCTTGGTGTTTCACTTTCAATGTAATGTAGTGTAATTTTAAATTTGGACATCAGCTCTGGAATCAAACTAAATCCTCAGAAGTATAGGATGGAACGTACAATTATTATCAATATACCCACTCCTATCCATAGTCCTCATTGACATGGGTGTGTCGCTAATACAAAGGTTTGATCTGATTTTTTATTTAAGTCGCACTCCAAAGAAACGCGATGGACCTGGCAAATTTGAATCTCGGTCAAATAACGAGGTTGACACTTGATCTGGCACGCCCTCTTCGAACTTCCACACCACTCCAACGGGAGGACTTTGAGACACAAGAGATTTAACATGTATTAGCCCTTCTACATGGTAGGCCTTCAGTGGCCCTAAGGCTCGAACCCAGGACATGTCGGCCAGGAGTTCATGACCATGACCTCTAGACTCTACTACCGCAGCTACAAAATAAATACAGACTTTTAACAGCAAATAACTTTTAATATTTCGTGTGTTATGCAAAAACAATGCTGTTCTTTAATCCTTCAACAGTTCATTCCAGAAGTATTTTTGAGCCACTCGGGAAATTTATACCCGAAGCAGTTCACTCAGCAACGTCCCCACTGTGAAGTCTAATTTCATGTGGTAAAAATATTTCTTACCTTTCTGTGGTCATTGGTTGTTAGTATTTTTCTACTGACTTCCGCTGAAGTATTATCAATGGTACTCTAACATCCAAAATTAAGGTTGCTGCTGTAACGGATTTGCCTTGGTCATGAACTCGTTGCCACTAATTTATAAGTTCGAGCCCTAGTGCTCCTGAAAACGTGTCGTGTAGAGGGCCTCATGTACGCTAAATCTGCCGAGACTCTAAGTTCCCATATTGGTTTGGTTTGAAAATTAAGTGGGACACCACCTGTAGGTACCACAGGTATCGGCCCTTGAATCTCAACAGCGGGTCAAAATTACGAGGTCCGTCGCCAATAATCCTCGTGTTGTCTAATAGTGGGACGTTAATAAACACTTAGTCCTTCAAGGCACATTAGAATTAACCACTATTTTGCTGCTGTGGAGAAAATGTATCGGCTCAAAGTTAAAATCTATGATAAATCTTTGACTTAATAAGCTTCAAAAGACGAGAGATGATCAGAAAAAAAGGTTACAAGCCTCAGCATTTGAAAACTACATGTGGAGAAATTTTGTTTGCCCAGAGTGGCGACAAATGGAGCTATTTGTCAAACAACTGGTTTGCTGATAGGTAGTGAAAGTTCCCAGATGGTCCAGGACGATTGAAATGGCAAGACTCTTAGGAAATCGGTCTCATTAGGAAGAGCGAGCCAAAGAATGTGTCCGCATCTGCAATGAGCAGACAACATGTAGCAAAATTGTATTACTCTTTTCAATCAGGTAGACAGGATGTCGAAAACCGCAATATGACAGGAAGCGGACGGCCAAGTTTTTCAACGACAGAAATCACCGTGGCATGAATAGGGGAGAAATGATTCAAAATGATCGACTGGTAACTCTGCGTGAAATCTTATCAGAACTGGAACTGAGGTATGGTACCGTGCAGCATATCGTTTCTGATGTTCTGCTATATTCCAAGACTGCAGTGGCGTAACGTGCACCCCCACATCGCGGGGGGTCCTAGGGTTCCAAAGGGGCCCAAATCCTGACTGACGCAAGCGCCTACTCTTTGTAAAATTCAACGTGGGGGCCCAAAACCTGACTTTGCAGGGGGCCCAAATGTTCTCCGTTACGCCACTGCAAGACAGTGCAGTGAAATCGTTCGCCGAAACCTAGCTCAATGGACAGGGACCTGATTTCTACCAAGACCGGTTAAGCAAGTTGGTTCTGCGTTCTGATAAATGTCTAAATAGACTTGCTGATTATGTCGAAATGTGATAGGCACGCATACTTCTTAATTCCTTTTTATATTTTCTGTCTATTGTTAATAAATATTTCTTTATTCGACTTGTAACTTTTTTTCGGATCACCCCACGTATATAATATACATGAAAAGTGTTTATTTAAATTTCAAAAAAAATAATCTTCCCGGAATAGCGTATCGTGAACAGTAAATCAAAGTGCATTTAGATGTACATTTACGTTGAGGAATGGCATTTCGTGTCGCCCATTTAATCTTTTTGGTGCAATGTACAGGGAAATATATAAATACTTTCTCATAATTTTTCATGAGTTTCTAACTCCGTCATGTATCAGTTTTAAAATCTTTAGCTTATCTATTTCACGTGTGACTTCACATGTTTTCGAGTTTTGTTTTTCAGATACGTTTTCCCACTGTTTTCTGAATTATCTTTTAGCGATTTACGTTCATTCTTTGTGTGTGAAACTGTTTTAACTTTCTCCGAATCTTTTCAAGTACTGTATTACGATAAACAGTAGTGGTGAATAGTTTATTTAAATTATCGGAATACATCCACAGCATGTAGTACACGAAAAACACGTTCTTCTTTTTTTCTATCTCTTAGAGTATTCTTTTATCTTTTTGTGAATTTCACGAGAGGTTTTCTTTGTAGTTACGTAATATATAAAGATATGGGAGATTGTATTCTGTATTTTTAATTGGATAAAGAAAAATTTTCTCAGGTATACACACAATAGCTTTTTTTCTATTCATACGTGCAAAAGTTGTCGATGATATTGATGTTTAAAATTTTCCCTGCATTTGAAATACACGTTTATGACGTGATAACTTTGATTTAAATCCTGTCAAACCTGTTTGAAACTTTACGAATCATCCATAAGTCCCAATATGCATACATATGCAATAAAATGAAATATTGGCTATTTTGAATATGAAAAATACAGTCAATATATGCAGGTGTAAGTGCGAAATGCATACATCTGGCTATATAAATGCAACTCAAAATTCTTAACACGAATAATAACGTCTTTTGAGAATTGCTGTTAACAAATTAGATGTAACAAATCGAAAGTTCTCAGACAGCAGTTTGAAAAACATTTCTACTTAAGTAGATTGAGTCTAAGAGTGAGAGTTGTATTAACGTCGCACTATAAAGGGGGCTATTGGCTATGGACCTCGGAATTTTGGATAATGGTCAAGTGACGTGGATGGCATCTGAACTATCCCCCCTCCATTTTCTGAGCTTCAACACCATATTAATATGAAAATATTGAACCTCGACAGATTTAACAAAGAGTTGTAAGCAGTGGAGGCGTAACATACACCCCCCGCAACCCTCCCATTGTGGGAGGGCAGAGTTCTAGCGAGTCCTGATCCTAATTGACACCAAGTATATACCCTTTATAAGATCCGGTTTGGGGCTCAAAACCTGACTTTTCAGGGGCCTTAATCATCTCCGTTACGCCACTGGTTCTAGGGCCAAAACTAATGACACGCCGGCTACGAATCTTTGACCATAAACACCGGACTGCCGTGGCCACAATTGAATCTGTTCGCTGGCCTTCTGCACCTAAGGTGGAGGATTCGACCCCAGCCCAAGTCAATGGATTTTCATGATGCAGAAAATCGACAGTGGTCATGTCATATGATTACGCAGTATGTAAAAAATCCCTTGAAAGTCCGTTTGGTTTAGGTGCTCTGGGCAAAGTTAAATTCCTTAGTTCAATTTCGCATCGTCAGAGCTCAGGGTCCTCCCTCTGGGGAGGAAATTGGGCGTTAAAATTATTTGCGGCAATTGGTATCGCTTATATGGTGCCACTCTAAAAAGTGATATCAGCTCCTGGGGAATGTACTAGGTCTGCAAAGGTAAGAAATAACCAATCCGCAGCCCCAATAGAGGAAAAATAATTGAGTCTGTGATTACTAGGACAATTTTCCCTTGGCATTCCTCAAAAATGTTTGCTTTAATCAATTTTCTCTTAAATTTAAAATTATTATAATTGCTGCTAACGTTTAAATATAATGGAAGAAGATTATTGGTTCTTTTTTTCTGTTTCACATAGTAGGTACCTTTTAAGATCAATTTTAAATCTAAGTTAAATTATGCATCTCTCCAAATGCTTTGATTTCAATTTGTGAAGTTGTTCAATTTACGCACCGATTTTTTTTAAAACTAATCGAAACTATTTTTTAATCTTTAAAAATTTCGAATTCAATACAACTTTGCAATTATTTACAAGCTTGAAAAATTGTGCAGAATGTTTTGAAATTCTTTTTCACGCTATAATTTTTACTTTTAAGAGTTATAAATCAGGCTTATAAATAGTAATTTCGCAATATTACTTTCAGCAATATTCTTTCCTCTTTTTACTGAGTATTTTCACCTAATCAATCTAGCATAACAACGAGGCGATTTTTCAAAAGAAAAATAATTACAATGGGTTTCGAAAAAATAATCAGAATGTTGAATCGATAATTTGGAATTGAATATTGGTCGATTCTCTCCAAATTGAATGTTGTATCGATTGGATTTGATTGTTGTATCGATGATTTGGAATTGAATATTGATTGTAATCGATTGTTTTGGAATTGAATATTGATTACTTCTTTTATATAATGCATTTTGCGTGTTTAAAATTCATTTATTCAAACAAAGAAAGGCTCTCTCGTAACAGAATATTCTAAAAATCCAAACAATAAAATGATATTTTGCCACGCACTCTGTAACTAATCATTCGTTGCACTGGCAACCTCCAAACGATATATCATTTTTTTCTCTTAAATATCTTTGATACTGAATAATGTTTGTTCTTCCTCTAAATGTAAGTATAAATCTTCCAGAAATTGTCTTAAAGAGTCCTAAAAGGACTCTTAACTGTTGGACCACCTTTCATATCAGTCGGAAAATTGACTTTTTGTGTCATCAGCTGTAAAGCGCATTAGCAAATGACTGTATCTACTTTTTTCTTTTCGAAGAATATCACGTAACGGTTGAGGCTAGTGGAGCGCATGCGCAGTAGGATTTTGACTTCTGACACATTCTGCTCAGATACTGAACCATTTAAAAAAAAGAAAGGACGCTCGTTGTAAAATATTACCTTTGTATTATATTTACTGAGAAAGGATGATGAGTTTATATCAACAGTAGAAAATTCCGGATCTTTTTAGAGTTATAGCGAACTATCTTTTCGGAAGATAAGAATTTTTCTTGAAATTATTTCCTTTTAAGTGCATACAGCGTCGTAGGACTGAATGGCTTAATCCATTTTCTTCGGAATTGTATTTCCCTCTTCAGGGGACCTAGTCTGAGTAATAATCTAAGATTACCGAGATTCTTCAAATGTGAGAAATTACTTCTCTCGTAAAAAAATTGATTATTCTTGTAAATTTTGTTACGAGGGAGAACAAATCTTGAAACGCATATCCCCTGCAGCGAAAAATTTCAGTTCACAAACAATTATTAAAATTATTGAAATAACCCGCATTTTGAAGGCTTAAATAGTTTGAAACTGAATTGTAATATGCATAAGAAATAGTTGTACTCAATTTTGGAACTATTAGAAAATCTGTGTTAGGATTCAAGAGCTCCATTTTCCTGCTTGCAGATGCTTGTCATCTTTCCACGAAATCATACATCATAAATATTCCAGAAATTATACAAAATTGTTTAGGATGATAAATTCAAAACAAAATACAAGTTTAATAATATCGTTTAAGTCAGGTCTTATCAATTTTTTCTCACATGCGTTTCTTTTTATTCGAAAGAATGTTTTCTCGACACTGGCTACTTGAAGCATTTGAATTATGGATACAAATTAAATAATTTTCCAACAATTAATAATAAATAAAATTTAATTGATAATAATTATTTGGTATACGAGTATAGAGGATTGTAAATTAAGTAAAAGATAACGTAGTACAGAAAGTTACAAAAGATCAGGCAAGCACAGATAGAATATGAGAGCACTAAGGTGGTGGTATTCTTACGATGCATTCGATCCAGTTAGAAGAAGTAGTTCGTGTTGGCAGATTTCCTTATAAGGGGTAGGGGTAATGCTTTAACTGTTTGAGTCCCAGAGGGTATTGAAAAAACACTGTCAAAAAATCTCAAACAGCGCAACCGCGCTTTTCTCAGAATGAGTACGAAAAGACCCAAGCAGCACAGGATAGAGCTTGCTTATTTTATGTCGAGAAATACCAAGCGGTGTGATATCGCTTTGTTCAATTCACGCTTATGAATCTCAATTGGAGCTATAGTATTGTTTTACCTATTGTGAAATGTATTGTTTGCATTATAAAGAGCTGTGTAATGTACTTGCTTCAGTAAATCTGAGCATGCGACTTCAACAATCGGCATCGTCAGTTTTCCATAATGTTCAAAATGTACTGGGTTTTCTCGACACCTAAAATCTCAGCAGCGCAATCGCGTGGCTTGGGACCTAAGCGCTTAAGAAACACTCAGACATAAGAACCGAAATTTAATCTCGAAGTTAAAAAATCAGAAATTTGTTGGTCTTTGGGAAGGAATTAAACCACTAAAACCCTCCCTTGTGAACGCCTTTGGATGAGCGGCGCTACAGTGGACGGAGTCGTTCCTTCTGCTCTAAATCATGTTTACACAACAAGATCAGAAGTCGAGGTTGTCCGTGGTAAAAATGCATCTGAATGTTATCAAAGATTATGAGAATACTGTGGCTAGACTGTAGTACCGTAAAAAAATTTGCGGGATGGATCAGAGCGTGCAGATCAGAATGAAACTGAGAATTTGCCCTACGCATGTGTTCACCGTCCATTTTTGAACATCATATCGATTTGGTGAGAGGTCTTCTTTTCATACATCAAACCGTTTCGCCCATACTGAAGGACGCATGCTGTGCCTCAAGGAGAAATTCTGTACTCACAGACTACTATTGCAGATTTCTACACCATGAGCGAGCAAACGTTCACAATCTCCATAGCATGTTGCATGACAACGCTCGTCGTCATGTCCCTCACAATACAATCAATATACTACGATGGTGCGATTGCGAGATCTTGGAATAATACCCTCCGTACTCACCTGACACAAGTCTGATTTCGAACCTCTTTTCTAAGTTGAAAGAATTCCTCCGTGGCTGTCGATTTCTTGACGTGGCATCTGTGCTCCGAACATTATATAGTTCGTTCCATCTCTGTCATCAACAACCAAGACTTTGTCAACAGTATCTTACGGCTTCCCGGCATTCAGTAAAAGGAGCTAAACTTTGCAGATGATTCCATTGAAGAAATTGAATACGATCGTACCTGGAAGCTCGTTAAGTAAATTTTCTACGTTACCACTACTTTATTTACAAACCTCATTGATTACGTTCTTTAATACAAAAAGAAACATTTATAATGATGAACTCAATTTGCTTGTTTACTTTAGCGTTCAGCAGTGGCTCTTAAACAGTGATCCACGGACCCACCCGGAGCACCAGCTCCCTTCTAGGGGGACTGCGAAGGTCTCTCATTCAATGCTGAATTCTCCTTTTTTACAGACTGAAAGGCCTCCTGGTATAATTTGAAAATATGCTATCCTAGACTACATCACTAAAGTGTGCCCAATAATGAAACTCTACCAAAACATGTATTTCGATCAATTTCTCGGACCTTTCCAAACCACTTATTTATGTGAAAGAACATTTTCAGCAGCATTTTTAACCCTAAAAATTACAGAAACCGTCTGGAAAGCTTAGAACCAGAATTGCGATTTTGAGACCAGAACTGTTGGTAAGGGGTGCCACAGTAAAAGGTGTAGTGCGTTCTTTGGATAAGGAGTTTAAATCAATCACGCGTGCACAGCGACGTGTTTTAACAGAATGGAATGTCATTACTGGCTTGACTAACAGACTTATAAGGACTCCTAAAAATGAATCACGCACAAGATCAACAGTGTCTTCTATCACGAAAATTTAAGAATACTTGCCAGTTTGAGATACCAATGTTCCCGTCTCCTTTTAAGTTCTTTCCCATTGGTGGATAGATTTTAATGTCGGAGGATCGACATTCCTTTCTGTTCGAACATGTCGCTGTACACGCGGGACTGATTTAAATTCCGTTAACCAAAGAACACACTGCACCTTTTTTACTGTGGTATCCACATGTTTTTTAATGAAGTCAGTGTAATAAGTTTATCGTCTATGATTGCCGAATAAGGTACGCACATGCGACCAATCGGTCTATACCCAAAAAATCTCGGAGAGTTCCCCAATTCACGGACGAACAGTTCATTTCATTCTGATGGGTATAGTTCCGTAATAAGAATCCATAACTTTTGGATACTTTAAGCCCGGACACCCTATGTTTTCATTTCTAAAAAGCAAAGGTTTTAGTTTTACAGATTACATCTAATATTCCAAAACAGGTAACACGAAATGTTTTTTTAATTTTGGTCAGAAGCATAGAATTGCCTAAATGAAGTAGAAGAAATCACAACCAGTTTAAAGTCTTAAGATGTTTTAAATGCAGATCACACTTCCATGAAATTTGTTGTTACAAAAGAAACATATGTATTCATAATAGGTTAAACGTGTTCGTCTAGCATTAGATCGTTTGTTAACACTGAATAGTGAATCTTAAACACACACACACACAGCGTTTTAAAAATTAATAATTAACAGTGTTTTAAGTCGTTATTAACATTCTTAACATATTTTTTACCAGTAACCTGAAGTATTTGCGTCACATCAGCGCATAAACCTAGTTATTCGTTTTGTAACAATTCATGGCCTCGAATGTTAGGACTGTAACGCTTTAAATTAAACATAAATAACTCTTGTAACTTTCGGACATGCTGCAGTACTTTTGAAAGGAAAAAAACTAAAGGCCTGTGTCAGTTTCATCCGCTCTAAATAAGAAATATTGTTGATATGAACATTAGTGACACTTCGATAAAGGGTGCGAATTGCGCACACATATGCGCTTCTTATTCTAAGATGGATTGTGAGAATAGTAAATACAAAAAGTTATCTCGTTAATCAAGTTTGTTTTTATTTCATTGATAATAAAGTTATAACGATCAAGAGTCTTGATCTAACGATCAGTGTTACAAACCCAGACGCAAACCAACTCACACTTGCTACTTTTAAGGTGACCAAACGTTCTTCTTTAGGGAGGACAGTCCTCCTTTTATTTTTCCTTCCTCGAAAAGTGTCTTCCTTTTCAATATTTTAAAACTGATCTGTTAATCTCTGTATTCAGAGATGAACCAAACATATTTCCAAAATATCGAAGAATGGTCTGAAACAAATATCACAGGAAACAACAGTTTTCAATGGTATTTTTTGACTTTGTCACAAGTTAATTGGGCAGATATAGAAAATTACGTTGAGTTTTTATCGAAAAAAATGCCTGATATTAAAATCGATGACAATTGTCTGTGTGAAGTAGAAGGAAGACTGAATATATACTTAAATTCTAATAAATTAGAACAATTGGAAAATCAACATGCTGAGAAATTGGTAAAAGATGGGTGAAATTACTTAAACCATTTCAAAACTGAACACATTCCATATGAAAATGTAATTACTCTTGTTGAATTTACGTTGTGCTACCCTGGAACTAACGTAGCAGTTGACAGAGTTTTTTTCAGTTGGTAATGATTTTGGTGAAGTGACTAGTGAGAAATAAAAATTGAATGTTAATACTTTAGCTACAGTGCTTACCGTAAAATTCAGTATGAAGGATATTTTTTGCCCGAACTTTCCGATATATTAGAAAATATGTTGAAAAAAAATCATTCAATGTAAAAAAAAAATACTCGTTTAAGATAATAATTAAAAAGAATGTTAGCGTAATTAGCGTATTTATATTTGAATTAATCAAACGTTTCATATATTTTACTTGTAATTTTTTCTGAAATTTTTTGTCCTCCTTTATCGTTGTAAAAAAATGGTCACCTTACTATTTTTCAAGTACATGATAGTATATGATGGTAGGCCTAGGCCTCGTTCTGAGTAGCCGACGTGACGTATAGAGTTCATGTAGGCATATAGTACAAAATTTCCAGTTTTTGAAGGTCATATCCTGGAATAACTATTGGCGACTAAAATCATGATCATGATCTTCGAGAAGAGGCCAAGGCTCTAGACCCGAACCTAGTAGGCCCATGTTTTAAAACGTTTCTTTCATTTCTTGTTCATAACTCAAAATTACGAGATCATTCGCCTATCTCTCTCCTGTTTCTCTGAAGATTGTCTAAGATGGAAAATTAAAAATGAAAACTTTGTAACCTGCTTTCAACCACACTCTTTTATTAATCCTCTAGTTCAACGATTCTTAAACTTTCGATCGTCACCCCCGCCCCTTTATGTATCAAATTGACATCGCGGATCCCCAAGATTTTGATGTCCTCTTCCTGACTCCCAGCACATAACTGAGTTGATTTAAAGTTTTCTTAATAATCCTGAAACTTTTTTTCCCTTATAATATATTTCCTTTATATATATATATATATATAATACTTTAAAATACTAATATCAAATAAATAAATAATATACTTAACTGTATTAGTTAAAATTTTTTAATGAGAATGATGTTGCTGCATTTCTTTCACGAATGCTGTTATATTAGGAGTAATATTTGAAATCTGCAGTCTCAACTATCTGCTGCCTTTCAGAGTCTGTAAAAATGGTGAAATCATAATATTTAACGTGAGACCTTGACAGACTCCCTAGAAAGGTACTGGCGACCCCCGGGAGACAATGAACTACAGTTTAAGAACTTCTGCTCTAGAGGAAATTTTTCCAAGAAATTGTTTGACGTGAGAACCTTTTCCTATAAAGTAACCTATATTTATGTAAAGCAGAACTACTGTTTAAAGTTAATTGATTTCACGAGGGAGGGAAAAAGAAAAGATAGCAATTTGACGTGTTGTTGTTAGATTAAATTAGAGATTTCCATTTGAGTCGTTAGTGTATCCAGAAAAAGGGATTAAGAACCTTGTGATGCGGGTTCAAGAAATCAAACTGAGTATCTGCATTTAATAATAAGTATTTTTTCATTATGAATATTTAAAGTAGACTAAAACTGACTCTCTTCTCATTGGTTTCTTTAAATGTTGATAGTAACGCTGTCCAATCCATTAGTACACGAGGATTAGACGGAAGATTAGCCATAGTCAAGACAAACTCAATTTATTAACAATTCTCAACAACATCACATATTTCAACAACTCAAATTAAGAAATGCACCAATAAATAAATATGGGAGCAATAGCGAGGTGAACGAGATAATTGGAGATATAATTATAAATCATACCTGTGGCAATACACCTTCTAAAATTTAAAGGCACGTTCTAAAGTAATCGAACGCAAGCGACATTATAATCCAATTTAAACAGCTAATTGACCAAATCATCAATCTTAATATTAATCAAATAATCTATGAAGCGCTCTCGCCTAGTTTTACTTTAATAACTAGCTGCTATCCCTTTAACTTCTAACCTCTCTATGTTTCGAACTTAAAAGTTAATCTTTAAATACAAGCCTGGATTTGAATAATTCGCGTCTTTTTCATCGAAGGAAAGTTTTCAATACAGAATAATATTTAAAGAACCATTATTACCCAAGCAGATTTGTAGGAAGTACGCAAATAGACCCGTTACACTATAAAATAAAAGTTGTCGTTTTTCGAATATGATGACTCTTCATTCCACCAACCATCACACCAAAGCGAGCGAACGTGCGTTAGAACTTTATAAATTACCGATACAACCGGCACACTTCCCATAAATATCTACATTTTTAAAAAGTTTATGTTGACTTCTAATGTATCTCTTACTAGAGCAATGGATATCTATGGAAGTTTGTGTTGTATGGATAAACCGCAACGAATTAAAAACATTGTCGTGTAAAAGCTGTCGAAAACCTTTTATTTTCATCTTATAAAAAGATATCGAATTAATTATCTGTAGTAGTAAAAGAAAATGTTCTACACTGTCATTTTACGTCCTTTTATTGCGGCACTGTCATGCATAAACATTCGTAGCTTCTTTAACCCTTAATAGGAGAAGTAAAAGGTCCCTACATTTGCCGGGAAAAAGGTTTTAAATTTAGATCATTTTTCAAAAAGGAAAAACATCCTGATATTAGTGTTAATTTGTAAGTTTATCACACATGACTGTCATTTATACAATTTAGTTCTAAAAATATATAAAATACATTCAAATTCTAAGCAGTTTTCTACACCTGAATATATAAAGTTAGTTCTCCATGCGAAATCGGAATTTTAAAAAAACTAAAATATTATTTATACAGGATAAAGATCGTTTTATTTATATAAAAAATAATAATTTAAAACAAACTAGCATTTTTTAAATTTAAATGAAATTAGAGATAACGCGGCTAGAAAAGTTTCCAACATTGAAATATCTTTAAAAAAAAAATGCTCCAATTTTTGTTGCTGTCCTTTAAAACTTACAGCTTGTATAGCCTTGAACTGTGAAGTCGTGTGGGAGGGAATGCTCTAAGTCTATATATATATATATATATATATATATATATATATATATATATATATAGACGCAAGTTCAGATTCTAAATTCACAAAGCTTTCGGATATTAAAAAGAACAGTGAGAATAATAAAGGTATTGCTACATGGTGTATGGAACTGGGGACTACAAAGTTCTACAGCGGTGCCGCATGCTAGGTAGCAAAAACTACCAACATGAAATTGTGTGTGTGTGTGTTCAATGCATTACATGTTGCAAAAAACACTTTTAGCTATTTAAGAAAGTGAGAAGAGGTAACATTCGAAAACGGTGTTTTTTTTTAATAGATTTTTTCCACCGATTAACAATTCACATTTTTCAGGATCCATAAGTACGAGTATTTTGTGATATCTCGACAGACAAATGGTCATTGCTGCATATTTTATTTGAAACAGTCGCTTTTTTCTTAGCAAATGTCTTTCATTTTTATCTTTTTTCAAGAGTCAGTTTGTGTTTGTTGTTGCTGTTTCTAATGCCACCTGTCTGAAGCAGTCAGATCGAGGCCCACGAAATTCATCATGGCAAGGAGCTGGATGTACGCCTGTCGTTAGCCTTGGTCTTGAGCACTATACAGGTGACAGTACAATACAGGTGACAGTACGATACAGGTGACAGTACGACAGTACTGGTTGTACTCGGAGGGTATTTGGTGACATCGGGCATCGAACCCAGGCCTTCCGGTCTGGAGTCCGATGCTCTAACCACCAGTTTGTACCAGACATATTGACCGTTATTCTAAACCAAGGATGTCAAACTCAAAGGCTGACTTGGGTTAAATTAACAAGGTTTAACTTAGGGTGGGCCGCAAAGAAAATCAAAATTCCTAGAAACGTAGGTTTATTTCGAATAACACATTATAATAACCAGATACAAAAGAACAAGAACAATTTTAAGTGAACGTCCTGACACTTAAAAGCTCGTCGCGGACCTCGAGTTTGTCATCTTTGTTCTAAACATTTCATGAGCTTCTTCAGAAATGAAAGTTCCATCATCAGCTTCGTCAAACATATCCTTTACTGAAATGTTCCCCAACCATTTTATCGCCGCGGACAGGTCAACGTTGGATAATTTTACCGCTGAGGGGGAGGACGTAGATTGTTTATATTTTAGACTGTTTTGATTTCATAATTTTAATTTAATTGTATTTAATCGTGACTTAACAGGACATTTATGTTTTATTCTTTCGTATTTTTGCCCCCCCTCCCTTGAAAGTTAATTTCCACAAAACACGCCTTTAGCGGATCTCTAAACAAAAGAAGCAATCTTCCCACATCTCAAGCCTTTAGGTCTAATATCTCCAGCCGGAGATGTGATGAATGCGCACGTGTCGCTTGCCTTCTATAAAGTGTGTGTGTTGTGTGTGTGTGTGTCGATTTATAGATTTATATATCTATATACTCGTATATTTTCACTTTGTACCCGCATAAAAAATGCTTTCTGTGTAAAAAGAATAGTGGAGAATAAGCACAAAATAAATTTGCTCCATTTAAGTACCGTAAAATCCGACGTATAACGCGCATCTCTACTTTCAAGCTGCATTTTTTAATTTTAATATACATTCGCCGTATAACTCGCAACCCTTTTTTTTTACGAAACCTGGAATGTAAGTGTGCAATGCTCTTATGTTTTGAAGCCATTCATTTCAGGTATTATTCCAAGATTTAGAAAAAAAGTAGTATACTTCCAGAACTACAGCCCTTTAAGTTTATAAAGAATGTCATTTCTGTTAAATAAACAGAACTTCGATATATGTAGAAAAGCCTAATCTTTTTTATTCTCGTCTTTTTTTTTTTAAGTTATCGTTTTTGCACCCGGCGTATAACGCGCACCCATAAATTTCAATTCTATTTTTTGTATTAAAAGTGCGCGTTATACGCCGGATTTTACGGTACATGCAATTTTAATATTGTTGATGGCATGAAATTATAAATTAAAAAATTTTAAATAAAAAGAGTATAATATATATATATATATATATATATATATATATATATATATATATATATACACTGGTGTGCAAAAATAAAGGACGAGACGGTTTTTTCAATATAACTTTGAACAAAAGCTTTTTCCAAATCAACACATTTAATACCGTAAGATCCCCAATACGTAAGGACATGTGTAATGTAAGCAACACTTACTAAAAGAGAAATCAGAGGGATAAAAAGAAGCTTGATTGAAAAAGAAGCATGGAGAGCAAAATGCGACTGAAGGCCGAAACATCCCTGTGATGGGTGTCCAGCAAGAAACATCCGGTCTTTAGTAGGGGATATGATCTCCCCTGATTGCTAGGCAGGTTTCACAGCGTCTGCCCATGCTGAGAATGAGGGTGTCAATGAGTTGTTGAGGCATTGCTGCCCATTCGTCTTGCAGCGCCAATCGAAGCTCCCGAATCGTTACTGGTGGTAAGGTACGAGCTGCCAAGCGTCTGCCTAGAAAATTCCATACATGCTCGATGGGATTGAGATCCGGAGATCGTGCCGGCCAATCCATACGTTCAATATCCTCACTCTCTAAAGAGCTGTTCGGCAGCTACTGTGCGATGACATAGTGCATTGTCGTCCATGAAAAGGAACTGCAGACCCATAGCGCCTCTAAAAAAGACGCACATATGGAAGAAGAATCTCGTTACAATAACGGGTCCCGTTGACTGAACCTGCGTCGAAGATGTGAAGGTCTGTACGACTACCAAGTATGATGCCTCCCCAAACGAGAACACCGCGACCTCCATACCTGTCCCTTTCAATGATGTTCGAGGGATGATTGCGGCTTCCCCGCTCTCTCCAGATGAGTATGCGATGAGAATCGCTACTCAAACTGAATCTGCTCTCATCTGTAAAGAGTACTCGTCCCCATTCATTGTCTCTCAATTCCGGTGTTCCCGGCACCACAGAGAACGCCTTCTCCGATGGGTAGGCGTTAAAGGTACACACCGTACAGGGCGTCGTGCAAACAGACCACCACCGTGCAGTCTTCTGGCCACGGTAAAACGCGATATCGGTCGTCCAGTCGCCTGTGTCGTGTATCTAGCGATTTCTCCCGCTGTCTGCCGCCTGTTTCTTCTGGCCTGTAAGACAATGTACCGGTCATCTGCGGGTGTGGTTCCTCGTGGACGACCACTACTGAACCCCCGGATAGCTGTTCCTGTAGTTTGAAATTGTCTCCAAAGTCGTGAAACGATGCTGTGAGCAATTCCGAACTCTACAGCCACGCTTGTCACACTGCGGCCTTCCTCCAACTTCCCAATGATTCGACCTCGGGTAAAAGCATCCAGATGTCGTCTAACAGATTGATTATTCGCCATTTCTCGCTGAGGCAGCAACTCGGTGGGATTTTAACTGCTATACGGCATGCAATCTCTTTGCCAGAAATACTGATCTTACACCGACAACATGCTTTATACTACTCAGACACTCCCCCATTACGTCTACCTGCATATCTACGCATGTGCTACCGTACATCGCCTTACTTAATCTCCTGATTGCTCTTTTTGTCCGCTCTGCCTCTTCGTTCAGCTGATATGCTAGTTTTTCGACTTCATCCTTAATTTTTGCACACCAGTGTATATATATATATATATATATATATATATATATATATTTTATATATATATATATATATATATATATATATATATATATATATACCATTTTGTATGCACACACATATAAATACTTTCTGTATAAGAATAGTGAATGCGAAAAAATTTAATTTAGCCCTCTTTATCTACCGCATTATGATTTGCTGCAGTTTTTTTCATGCAATATTTTTTTGGATCACTACATTGAAAATTAAGGGATATACATACACAAAATACTCAACTTTGGGAAATTTAATCCGTTAGAGCTAATTAATTAATTAAAGATATTCCTCTGTAAAATTAATTATATACACTGTTTACTTAAAATAAAGAGTCAAATCGTTTTCTGAGGTCCTCATTAATATACAAAAAAGACACTTAAATTTTGACATTAACTATTTTTTCGGGACAAAAATGATAATCTTTGCAATCCGCTGAAAACGCAGTTTCTGCTATATAACTATTCGCCATCCCCGCTAAAATATTCATCATAGAACCCGTGCTGCCATATATCTTGGAAGAATGGATTTCAAAGAATATTCCCTCTAAGAGTATTGTCGTAATATTCGTAAAATTGGTTATTCTATGTTTATTTAAAGTGAATGGTGCTTATAAGTACCGTCGATAGATAAAGAGTTAACAACCAATCGACCCTGATATAAATAGAATCTTGGAGTCCCTAAAATTTATATTAAAAAATATTTAAATCAACTCATCTCTTCACTCTCATTTTTTTAAAAATCACATGCAGATTGGTGAAGCAATAGTTGACTCATTTATTCCCCACATCGCGCGTCTACCATTACAACCTTAATCTAATTCAAAGCTCTCAAGTTTTTGATTGATACTATCTGACCAAAGCAGGGTTAGAAGGATGATTCTTTCATTCTCTTTATCTCTCCATCTGCAGACAACAGCTAAACTCTCCTCGCACAGCTTATCGGTTTGGCAGAGATGAGTGATGGGGTTTATCTGGTCTCGAATCTAGGACCGCCCTCTCGGCTCTAGTGATTAAAGATATACTCGACTTCCGATGTTCTAATTTTTCCGCCTCTCCAAAAGACGATAAGGATAAAGAGAGAGGATAGAACGATGGCTAAAATTGACTGCTCGCAAGAAAAAATTTGAGGAGGAAATTGGAGTAATCCGTGATTGTCCCACTTGCAATCACCGGCCAAGTATTAATTAATTAGACGAGTTTTAATTGCACCTCAGCTCTAGTGGAAATTTTGGAAATATTTCTGGAATTCGTTTCAATTCTTACATAAGGTACCAGAACACGCGCATTCAGAGTACTTTTTTGAAAAATGGCAAATTAAAATGATATAAATGCTTTTTAGGGATCAATACCAATAAATACTAATATTTAACTAATAATGTTTAAAATAAATTAACTAAATTTTTTAAAAATAACATTTATAAGTGAAACTTTAACAATATTTATGAAAAACTTCAAAGCAATTAAAGAAAAAAGGAATAAACTTATATTAATAATAGTATTACTAAAACACACAAACTAGATGGATCAATCTATAAAATGTACTCAAATTTTAATGTTTTATTAAAATTTAAAAATTTTAGAGCTGATAGAGTAAATATTTTAAAAAATGTGACACCCCTCCCCCGACACTTATGAGACTATTTTTAAATAACAAGCCATAACTCAAAAATATTCATACAATAAGAAATGTTTTAGTACATTCTTAAGGAAATAATGTAAATATTAGAATCAAAAAATTTTATTAAAATACATTATAAATATTTTGAGTTATAAAATTTGCCATGATAAATTTCATATAATTTAAATATCCATTTCTGGTAGATAAAAAAAAAACAAGACCCACGTCCGCTTTTTCTAATTTTGGTTGTGTTGTAATGAATGGTTCTAACTTGAACTCTAAGTAACATAGAAACAAAACAAAGCATGTTTTGTATATATATATATATATATATATATATATATATATATATATATATATATATATATATATATATAATAAGTTCTCTGTTCAATAAACTAAAAACAAATATTATGTGCCTTGATCGAATTTGGTAGTTTCAACGTGTTCGGATGCTTTAATTGTGATGCAATAATTATTTTGTTAATTAATTGGTGAAACTATAATAATTCAATATGGAAATTTAATTTTAATTAATCCCTTTTTGACACCAATCACTTATTCAATTGTTCAATAGCAATTGAAAACAATAATAAAAAAATGGAGGGTTATTCATATTTCCTGTTCAAATTTTCGGAGTGCTGAATTAAAAAAAACTAAGACGAATACCGTAAAAAAGAACACGAGAGAATGCAGAAATAAATTATAGTTTTACTTACCGCATATAAAATCCGGCGTATAACGCGTACCTATACTTTCAAGCTGCAATTTTTAATTCTGAGGTATATTCGCCGTATAACGCACACCCTCCCCCTTTTTTTACGAAGAAATCTGAAATGAACCATCACAATGTTTTGAAGTCATTTATTCGAGGTATAATTTCAAGCTTTAGAAAAAAATAGTATACTTCTAGAATTCTGCAACCATTTAAGTTCATAAAGGATGTCTTTTCTTTTAAATAAACAGTACTTCGACCCGTTTAGAATTCTGATTTTTTTAATGCATGTTTTTATTTTCATTTTTAAAGCTCTCATATTTGCACCCGTAAATTTCAATCATTTTTTGTATGCTAAAAGTGCGCATTATACGCCGTATTTTACGGTATATAATTTAAGTGTTCTATGTTCTCTAGGCCTAGCTAGTTCTGAATGGGCCCTGCACCAAAACTCCTCGAGGGCCTTTGTTGGGCCCTTAATATTTTGTGATTTTTTGCTTACGCATTTTGGGGCTCCTGTAACTTGGAGGCTCCGTATTATTGATACGGCTGATACTGCAGAAGCTACGGCCCTGGTTGTACGCGTGAAACCTTGGTCACGTTTCATAGTCCAGTTCCTTCCACACTTCACTCAACATGGTTCTAACAACAATTTTGACAGCTTGTGTTATTCTGTCTGCATTATCCGTGTTATCCTGTCTGCATTATCCGTGTTATCCGAAGTCTTGGTATTTTACGTAATACCCAAGTTTTCATTCCCCCTTTACCGCGTAATGGAACAGAACAGCATGAAAGGATAACAACTGCTGTCATTAATATTGACAGTAAGTACAGTGGCGTAGCTAGCGATCCAAAGGCCCTGGTGCAAAAAAAATGAGGGCCCTATTTTGGTAGGATTTTATCAAATAAAAATGTAAAAATATGTGAATATTTTAAATATATAAAGTTATACAATATTTTTTTGTTTACTATCTTCTCTTTCTTGGCATTGTTTACGCTTCAATGCACCACTTAGCAGGAAATGATACAAAAATTATGCATGAACAAGAAAATACAACATTATTATAATTATTTTTAAAAAAACACCTCTGCAAAAGAGCAGAGGAGAGGAGATAAAATTACATCAGTTTTTGGCAAATACGAGAGGATTGCGAAATATTGAAATAAGATACTGGCTTACTATGAATTATATTGTTAGTCAGGGTCCGGGGGCACCCCAGTGCCCGACACCGTCTAGCCTATTAGTAGCTACGCCACTGAGTAAGTACCATGTTGAGTAAGATATGGCAGGAACTGTGTGTGTGTGTGTACTGTAAGATTGATGAATGCCTTGAGACCAAGGGTTCACATATAAAACACTTGTAAAATATGTATGTACTGAGGAGACTGACGCATCAGAGAACGGCAGGAAAATGGCTTTAAAGAAAGAATGGCAACGTGGTGGGAAGTGTCCAGACGTTCGGATGAGCTTTTATCACCGGTGCATTCGAGAAGGACCAGAGAGAGCCTTTGTTAGGTCCACGCCAATAGGGCGCTCATGAGTCTGAGGGTCATGTGCAGACTTTTGTGAGCCTGCCAATGAGAAGTGACAAGGGGTATGTAGTGGATCCACCCCTGCAGTTTAAAAGGGTTATTTTTTGGTGAGAAAGGGATGGAGATCGAGACGGAAGCGGATGGTTTTGAGAGGTAACAGAGAAACGACTGCGGAAGGAGGATTTTTTATGGAGTAAGAGGAAAGAAAAGTGGATGAACACCGGTGCCGTTGTCTAACCTATCTAGCGAAACTATTTGGAAGCGTCCTTCGGACAAGTCAGAGATGTGTGGGTGAATGAAATCCGACGTCTGAAAGAGACTCATCATACCGGCTTGGCGCAAAGACATTTCCATGTCCCATTATTAATATAGTTGAGCAAATAAAGTTTTGTTTTATTTCTACAATTTGCTATGAGTTCATTAGCTCGCTACCTGTCCACGATGTCACAGTATGCTTTCATATGCTCTTTTCTTTGCTATTCGTCTTAGGGGTGGGGTTTTTTTTACAGTAGTGCTTCGAAACCCAGGAGAAAACTATAAATACTCCTGTATTACAGTTTTTTACATACTACAAAAGGATTAGAATATCAAAATTTTATATAATCGTTTAATTATCGCTTGATGATTAAAAGATGGAACATACATATCGTAAATTTCCGAATACCAGCCAATTTGTGTATGAGCTGAGAGATCATTTTCCCTCTAAAAATTTACCCAAAACCAGTACATATTCTGAAATGAAAAAAATCTTACTGTAATTTTCAAAGTTGTCACCGTGAGGGCGAAAATATTACTAAATGGTTAAAACGAGTGGAGTATTTTCCAATCGAATTGCTGTTAAATAAAACGCCAGACACACCAACGACGATAATTTTATTTCTGGTAACCGTGTTTGAAAGTAACACATTCTTTTCATTCACTGGTTACCTGCTACAATATTTGTGATATTCTTACCATACTGTTCGAATTAATTGAGACAAACAGTAAGGAAATTATTTTTTTCTAAAATCTTAGCATTTAATCATTACATACCTTAAGTAAACAGAAAAACCTCCATATTAGTACGAAAAATGTACTAATAATTGACTTCTCGATGTGTACAAAATATTGACTTCACTAGTGCGTCGCACATGTTCTTAACTTCATCATCATAGAACCACTCTTATATAGCACTTTTATCATTTGCTCTGTTATCGTGCAACTAACTCATCTGAGCTAAACGATTCTTGAGAATATGCCATAAATTCTCAATAGGATTTAGGTCTGGTGAATTACCAGGCCAATTAAGCACTTTTATTTTATTTTCCCGCTTAAAAGTCTCGACCAATATCGAATTGCGACAAGAAGCCCTCAGGTCATTTTGAAATGTACCATCAAATTTTTCCAAGAATGCAATAATTCTATTGCGTAATATCTATATGTATTTGACAAAATTCACCATGGCTTTAAGATGAACTAAGCTTCTAATGCCATTTATTGTGGAAAAAACTCAACGAATTTGTTTAGAAGGGTGTTTTATAGTCTGTTGGGTATGATCTGGTAGCAAAGTTTCATCTTCACTTTGTCAAACTGCACCTAATTTGCATCCATGCACAAATAAATGTGTTTCATCACTGAAAATCACCTTCTTCTAGTCGTTAACAGTCCAGGAACGGTATATTTCGGCCCATGCTAAATGTTTTTTTTACCTCTTTCTGAACTGGAAATTGCTTTTTCCTCGGTCCTGTTGCCTTACGCTTCACTTTCAGAAGCCTTTTCCGAATAATTGAGGGGCTCTCTTCAACACCAAAATCCAATAAACTCTTCGAAGGTCTTTGCTTATCCTTCTTGGACATATTTTGCTATTTCTTTCTGTTTTAGCCCACATTTTCCTTTTCCTTTTTTTTTTGGAGAAAATGTTCCGGAATCTTGAAATGTTCTTAAAATTCTTGAGACACTTAAATTGCCCACACCAGCTACCGCAGCTATATCTCTCACAGTCATAGAAGTGTGTTCATTAAGAGTGATTATTTTAGAACGGTTCCTTAGAGTAATATCCGTTTCAGAACAAGTTCAAGTAATGCGTGTTGCAAGGAACGCAAATTTATAACCACCAGATGCCACACGGAAAGGCTCACAACTGGATAAACTAATCAAATGAGCAAATTATAGTCAAGGTTGATCAGTTACGTTACCTCTATGCAGATATAGTCGATTTGAGGGGGATCAAGCCATCTCACTGATAATCACATACTAACTCAGACGAGAAATAAAATGCTTGTCCGAATTAATTCGAACAGTATAGTACTTTCTGTTCCACTTATCTTCTCTTTTGAGAATGAACTGGAAGAAAAATTCGTTTAAGGCTAGTAATCGTCAACCTATGGTTCATGAATTGGAGGAAAATCTATGATCGCATAATGAGCATATTCATTTAGACATTCGAATAAGTTATTGGGGATTTTACGAACAATTCCAAAACTCGAATTCTGACATCGACTTTGAAGGATTTATGAGATTTTTTTTCCTACAATGAAAAATTGAAAATTCCCCTTTCGCTTGAGCATGGCTAACGGAAAATGTTAAAAAACGTTTGTCCTAAATTCAGAATTTTTTCAAGAAAAGGGATCCGTATAAAACCAGAACCCCGAACTTTAATTTTGCTCAGTAATTCTAACAAAAAATAATTTTAAAAATACTTATTGTAATAGTAGTTAAAATGTTGTGTGAAGGTCATCACAACCTGTCTGAAATAATAGAAGCCATGTCTCTTTTAAGTTATGTCATTGAAACTTCATTTCGCGTTAGACGTTTGGGAGGAATAATTAAGGAGACAGGATGAGGTACAGACTTAGTTTGGTCAGATTATGTCGCCGAGAAACAAGACTAATGATATTGGCGATGGATTTCTGTATCTTGAACCACGTCCAAAAGGCCAGAACAAGATTAATAGACTCAGTTAATTGTTAAGGTATCCGACTACGTTCGGAACCGTGATTTTCAAAAGCGAACAAATGGATAATTTCCATGATATTTAGTGTCACTTAGATTAGAATATATGCATAAAATTATTTTAAGGTTATTTTGACAAAAAAAATTTATTTAAATACAATATTTTGGCAAAAAATTAACTTAGAATAATCTTTTTTCCAAATGTTCTCCTTTTGTGAATAATGGTTCTATTATAATACTATTTTGCCTGTATATAGCTCAGACCTCTCTACAGAGGCTCAAGTAGATTTTTTGAAAAATTCACATTATTTTCAGAGTTACGACCAATTGAAATAATTATTCGCGTTTTTTTCTTAAAATTGCTCCCCTCTATTGACGTAAAATATGAATAAACCCACTTCAAAGTTATATATTTCAATAATTCTTGTTGAGCCTCTGAACAGAGGTCTGAGCTATATACAAGCAAAATATTATTCTAATAGAAGCATTTTTCGCAAAAGGAGAACATTTGGAAAAAAGATTATTCTAAGTTAATTTTTTGCCAAAATACTATATTTAAAGAATTTTTTTTTGTCAAAATGTCTTTAACACAATTTTATACATATATTCTAATCTAAGTGACACTAAATATCACGAAAATTATCCATTTATGCGCTTTTTTAAAATCACGGTTCCGAACGTAGTCGGATACCTTAAGTGCGATAAGCTCCATTATTCTAAAAGGCATTTTTCTGATAAATTCAAGGGCTGCGGTAGACCAGTGGTCAAGGTATCGGATCATGGCACAATGTCATGAGTTTGAGCCCAGTACCTCTAAAGACCCGCCGTGTAGGGCAGCGATGCATGTTAAATCTGTTGAGAGCTCAAACATCCTTCCGTTGGTGTGGTGTGGTAGTTAGAAGAGGGGGTGCCAGCTCAGGTGTCGTCCACGTCGCTTGACCATGGTTCAAAATTACGTGGTCCGTCGCCAAAAGCCCTCGTGTAGCTCAACAGTGCGACGTTAATATTCAATCACTCACTGATAAATTCAATGCTCAAACGGATAGCGAAATTTGGAACTTTTTATAACAGGTCTAGTGCAGTGCCTATTTAAGCTATTTTCGGGCCCTGGACGCAGGTCTACAGGCTCTCTTGGCCTGGAGGATCGAAATTTATAACCAGAAAATTTAGTTAAGTCCAGCTTATCCGGGCCCCTGGGCGCCCACAAGCACCCAGTGCATAAACCGGCACTGGTCTGGTGTGTTAAGGAACTTGATGCTCAACACATATGGACAGCATGGTCATCAAATGACACGGTATTTTAATTTATCAGAATGAAAGAAATATTTCAATTATTTTCATTTCGTCTCATTCATTTTTCTCTATAGTGTATATAGTAAAAGGTATAATTTTTATCTAATAATTACAATCATTAAAAATTAAATAAAATTTTAAAACAGAAAATTGTGTTCTTTGATCCTCTTTTAGACACGCTACTTGGAATATTATATAGTTTTAAATTCTCGGAGTTCTAAGAAAATCCCTGATGAAGAAATGATACATTCACTTCCAAAAGTTACGGTAAAATACCAAAAAAAAACCTGGACAAATACCGCTTTTATTGACACAAAATGCTTCAGGTTAGTAGCTTTATGTTTATTCCTGAAACTAAACAAAGAATTTACAGCCAACTATAAAAAAAAATTTTGAACTTTCATTAAGGTATCCGACTATGTTCGGAACCGTGATTTTAAAAAAGCGCATAAATGGATAGTTTTCATGACATTTAGTGTCACTCATATGCATAGAATACATGCATAAATTGTTTTAAGGACGTTTTGACAAAAAATATTTATTTAAGTATAATATTTTGGCAAAAAATTAACTTAGAATAATCTTTTTTCCAAATGTTCTCCTTTTGTGAAAAAAGGATCTATTATAATAATAAATTGCCTGTATATAGCTCAGTTCTATCTACAAAGGCTCAACTAGAATTTTTGAAAAATTCACATTATTTTCAGAGTTACCACCCATTGAAATAATTATTCGCGTTTTTTTCTTAAAATTGCTCCCCTCTGTTGTCGTAAAATATGAATAAACCCACTTCTAAGTTAAATATTTCAAAAATTCTACTTGAGCCTCTGAACAGAGGTCTGAGCTATATACAGGCAAAATATTATTCTAATATAAGCATTTTTCACGAAAGGAGAACATTTGGAAAAAAGATTATTCTAAGTTAATTTTTTGCCAAAATATTGTATTTAAATAAAATATTTTTGTCAAAATATCTTTAAAACAATTTTATGTATATATTCTAATCTAAGTGACACTAACTGTCATGAAAATTATCCATTTATGCGCTTTTGAAATTTACGGTTTCGAACGTTGTCGGATACCTTAATTATGGCGTCCTGTTTCCGTCATCAACAAATTGACGTTTAAACGCAGAACAAATAACAAAAACTGACATTAATAGGGTGTGTGAGCACTCCTTACCTTTATATAAAGTGTACAGCGTGTAATCATGCATGTTACAAGGCGATCAAATACCACAGAGTCATGTAATCATCATTCGTCCTGTAAAGCAGTTTCTAAATCTCTGAGAGAAGCTGGGAGGGAGAAACGTCTGCATACAGCACGACTGACGAAATCCCAAACTTTTTCATTTGGATTAAAGTGCGGAGATTAAGCCGGTCACTCCATATCCGCAATCCCCTCACTTTCAGAAAGTCATCAACGAGGGCAACACTATGGGGACTCGAATTATCTCCCATTAAAACAAACAAAAGACCAACTGCTACAACGTACAGTTTCCCAGTAGGGTTAGGACTTCATCCCGATACCGTACAACCATAACAGAACCGAGTCTGTAGATGTGCAAGTCTACGATATCACAATGAAATCCCTGTCCCCACGATCATGCTTCCATCGCCGAATGCGTGATATTCGGTGGTGGTGTTCTCAAATCGATTGCATGTGCCTTGTTCCTTCCAGACCCTTACACACTTATCATCGCGTTATGGGACAAATCTGGACTCATCTGAGAACATAACGTTACCCCGATCAGACACAGTCCAAATCACATGGTGGTGGCATCCCTTTAATTGGAAGGGTAAGGGAACACAAAATCTTGGTACTCGGACGTACAGACCATTCAAGCGTAGCCTTCCATGAACAATAGCTGAAGATATCGTCTTACCAATGGCCGCTGCAACCATAAATGTCTCACGTGTGAGGAGGTCGATCTTCGACTCTGTTTAGCTACAACAGTAATATATCTATCTTTGCGGGGATCGAAACCTTTAGACGACTGACTACAGGTCCGTGGACTACTGTTTGGCTTTTTTGGAATTGTATTCTCATAATTGTGTAAAGATGGAATGATGAACTCCAAAGAAACGAGCAACATCTGTAATAGACTGCAATGCTTCAATACACCCAACAGCCCGCCAGCGCTCAGAATCTTCCATTCATCTTCCGGAAGCCATAGTGTAATAGACGGCTCGTACCATCGATTAGTGTGAGAGGCCCAGAAGGAAGATTAGCCATAGTCAATGCAACTCTATTTATTAACTATTCTCTCCAAAGAGACAAAATTAAAAACCCAAACTAAGAAATGCACCAATTGTTAAATATGGGAGCAATAGTAAGATAGACGAGATGCTAGAAAAATAAACAATAAATCGGATGACTTACGTCCAGGCAATACACCTTCTAATTCAAATCGACCTAATCTAATTTAACTATTGATTCACCAAACCTTCATCAATCTTAGCATTAATCAAATAAGCTACGAAGTGCTGTCGCCTAGCTTCATGTTAATCAATGACTGCTAACCTTTAGTAGTCTTACCTCGCTATCTTTCGTCCTTGAAAGTTAATCTTTATATACCAGTCTTGATTTGCATAATCACATCTTCTTCGGAGGAGGAAAGTTTTGAATAAAATAATTTTTAAAGACTCATTATTCCCCAAAATAACTATTAGTAGAAAGAACGCGAATAGACCCGTTACAATAGAACCACCTCTACCTTGAAAACAAATCTTATGAATGCACCTTTCATTAGCCCTTACATATTGAACACCTGCAACCCTTCACAATGCCGGCTCTTATACGTTTGCCTGGATTGCGTATTTTTCGAAGCGAAACGTGTGGTTTGGCTTTTATCAACATATTTGCATACTTCCTTCTACCTTAGTAGCAAATTTCAACTTCTTTAATTCTGATCAGCTCACGGGAAATTAATATTTTCCTCTCTGTTCTTAACTTTTGGAAGTGAGTGTAGAATAAAATTATCACGAATTCAGTTTTTGTTATATAATCCATAACATTCAGCAATCATCAAGATGAGTAACATTTCGACGATAAACGCTTTTTTTTATTTTTAATTATAAATATATTTCATCTTGGGTTTCATATTAGATAAGACACATGTTAGATAAGGTCTAATATCTTATCACGAGATGTTTTCCACCATAAATGATTGGTCAGAGCAGTTGGTTACAGTGAAAGAAAACACGAGTCTTTCTCTCTCTCTCTCTCTGTGTGTGTGTGTGTGTGTAATATTTCCCTCTAGTATCTTTTTATTGACTCTTTGTACTTATATTCAAACAAACTTTAATTCTTTGGTTTAAAAATAACACTGTAATCTCAATCGTAATCGGCTAGTCCGAAACCCCTGTGCCGCCCCCATTCTATCCAATCAGAACTACTATTACGTAATAATCACGCGCTTGCACTGCTGGTATAAAAGCAAAAATCTTGTGTAATCACTCTCTTTGTCTGCTTGCCTTCATCATGTAAGAATGAAAATAACTGCAGCTCTTTGTCTTTGTGTTGTGTCCTCCAACAAGCCGCTGCTACTTGTCGTTGTCTGCTTTGTTTGGTAATGGTCGAAAGTTTCTCTATTCAATGTGAAAATGCACCGCAATTGTGTTTTAAGCTATCGATGTTTACTTCGAAATAAAAAGATGAGACGTTTTCACTAAACCAGATATGACAACAATCGAAACAAACCAACAGCGGCCAACGCTACTACAATACATAACACACACACACACATATATATATATATAACGTGAACAAGTAATATAAAAAAATTAAGTCAATTCCTACTTAAGTCAGCAAAGAAACATTTCATTTTGATTACTTTTTATTAAATAGTTACAATGAATATAAATATGTACACTGAAGAGGCAAAGAAACTGCCTAATATCGTGTAGGGCCCTCACAAGCACACAGAAGTGCCGCAACATGACGTGGTATAGATTCGATTAATGTCTGAAGTACTGCTGGATTTAATCGACACACACACACCATGAATTCTGCAGGGAGTAAATCAGTAGGAGTAAGAGAGGGTGGCACGTCGCAAGGCATCCCAGATATATTCAATAATGTTCATGTCTGGGGATTTTGGTGGCCAGCAGAAGTGTCTAAATTCAGAAGAGTGTTCCTGGAGCCACTCTGCAGCAGTGTAGGGTGTCGAATTGTACTGCTGAAATTCCCCACAGGTCCGTCGGAATGCACAATGGACATGAATGGGTGCAGGTGATCAGACAAGATACTTATATGCATGTCACCTGTTAGAGTCGTATCTAGACATATCAGGGATCCCATATCACACCAACTGCACAGGCTCGTACCATCACAGAGCCTCCAACAGCTTTGGAAAAAAATAGTATACTTCTCGAACTACAGCCCTTTAAGTTCATAAGAGAGGTGTGTGATTTCCGTTAAATAAACTATATTTCGATATATGTAGAAATCTAATTTTTTTCCTATATTCATCTTTTATTTGTTTTTGTTATTTTTATTTTTAAAACTATTGTTTTTATACTCGGCTCATAATGCGCCCCCCCTAAATTTCAATCTTATTTTTTGTGTTAAAAGTGTGCGTTAGACGCCTTATTTTATCGTTTATAAATTTCATCTTGTACATAATAATAAATGCTTTATATATCTTATTTTGTAGCTATTTTTATTTCATTACCAAGGAAATAGTTTTAAATTTGTTAAATGGTTGATTTTTCTGTGCAAGGGTTGAATTTTTAAAAAGGTGTTCGTCTACTTTAGCTAGGGGTGTGCAGTTTGAGGGTCTAACTCAGGGGTACTCAATTTTTTTTCTGCTGGGCCGCATACATATGTTAGCTTTTTCACGCGGGCTGCAACATGAGAACTAATGGAAGGGGGAGAAATACGTTGAGACCAAGATAACATACAAAATTTAAAATGTGGAAATTGATCAAAATATTTAAACTCCTATTTGGCTTTTTTTAATTATTATTTTTTATCTTTGTCACTAATTTTTTCCTAATTGGAAGCATTTAAGAAAATCACTCTTTCACAATTTCTGCATCAATAAACGGTATCATTTGATTACCAATAATAAAACAAATTTCATAGGATGTCTTTGTTACCACTGTGACATTACCACTGACAAAACACTTTTTTGCTGTTGTAAATATTATTCAAGAAAGCATGTTTATCACCTCTTGAAAGAGATCTTAGAGGAAAAGTATCATTGAATGTGTGTGTGTGTGATTCCTGTTTAGTGGTATTTTTTAAATACAACACTTTCGCGACAAATCAAGCCATTACTGAAACAGGTTTGTTTTTCACTACAAAATAGTCAACTTCCCAATCGTCTTGAAACAATCAATTTTCTTCGAATGTTTTCCGTTTGCAAGATATGAAAGATAGTTAAAAATTAGTTCCACTCATAAAATGGTCGCTACTCCACTGTTCTCTATTATCACTAATCAGAAGGGGGGGAATATCAATTCTCACCCATATGACATCGACAATAAAAATCAAAATTGATATATTTGATTTTTTAACAAAGAATTTCCCACCAAATTTTCATAAATAAATGAATTTCTCAGAGCAATGGGTCATGACCGGGCCACTTAAAATGGCCTGCTGGGCCGCAAGTTGAGTATCGCTGCTCTAACTCCTACATCCCCTTTCAATGTGGTGAAACGGAGCATATTAGGGCCCCTTTTCAAAATCAGATTTTGATCCCAAGTATTTTAGAAAGAACTGCAAGACCATAGGCTTTGGGACCACTTAGAATCCTCCCCCGCGCAATGGGGGTAAACGTTACGCCCTAACCCCCCTCATAGTCCAAAAGATTTTTAATTTTTACCGTAGAGATTACCTCCCTCCGCTTCCGTCTACGTTTTTCTCAGAATGTAGCCCCCCCCCCCTTCCCAACAAGAGATTAATATGTCTGCTACTTACTTTAGCTTTTTATCGTTCTTAAAATATTGTACCGCATTTTTAATCATTCAGAATTTATATCTTGAACAATTCATTTTTGTTAATTTCTACTTTTTTTAATTTTAGAAAATTTTCTTATAATATTTTGTAATTTTGCCTGTTTTTTAAATTGTTTCATTCCATATGCAACGGTATATTTTAATGCTTCTAACCACGTTTTGGACTAATTAAAAGAACTGTATTTTGAGTTTTTTTGTTATTAACTGATAATACTGCTGCTAATGCCACCTGTCTAACGGTGTCAGATCGAGACCCACAAAATTCAAGGCGGCAAAGTGCTAGATGCACAGTTGTCGTTAACCGTTGCTTTGAGCGCCATATAGGTACAGAAAACAAATAATATACATACCGTATTTATTCGAATTTAAGCCGCACTTTTTTTCCAATGTTCATGTTATTGAAAATCGGTTGCGGCTTAGAATCGATGGTGGGAAAAAATTTTGGATGAGGAAATTTTAACATGATACTGACGGTTTGAACAATAACAGGTTCATGAACTTAAAAGTTTTTGGTAATTAATGGTAAAATAAATGAATTACTCACTTATTAGTTTCTAATTCCGCAAATATCGAGTATCGATAAAAAACCTTTTTACGTTACCTTTTAATACTTTTTCACAAAAAAGTGTGGAGAATTTCGGGCGCGGTTTTGAATCAATGGCGGCTTAGATTCGAATAAATATGATGTATAGCAAGCTCAATGTTTTTTCATGTAAGATAATTTGGGGGAAGATGCCAGTTTGTTAATAGCACCGGGTGTTTCTAAAAGAATATCGGAGTTTTAAAGCTTTATATAGTATTCATTACATATAACATATTCGTATGACTCATACATCGAATGAAAGAGCAACTGAAACAGTTTTGTTTGCTGGCATGTATGCGCGTGTGCGTCAAACGTATGCTAATTTTTTCCCCTTTCTTGCCGATCAACGCGCTAGTAGAAAAATGGCGACTAATAAACAGAAAGCGTTTTGTGTTATCCAGTTTGCAAAGACAGAATCTGCTATTACTGTGCAACTTCCGTATTAAGTTCCGTTGTCAACCTCCAAATGATAATAACATTCTTAAGTAGTGTCATCAGTTTGAAACGACTGGCTGTCTTTGTAAAGGAAAAAGTACGGGACGACCAAGGTTGTAACTGGTTCTGCCTATCTTGATGCTCTACAACTGTGGCTATTTCCTCAATTGGAAGAAAGTGAACCAAATAACTTTATTTGGCAGCAAGATGGTGCACCGCCTAATTGGCGACTCTCAGTACGCGATTGGTTAAATATCACTGTACCCAACCAATGGATTGGCCGCAAAGAGCCTCCCGATAAAACTTGTATCGCATGGCCTCCACGTTCACCCGATCTGATGTCATGTGACTTTTATATGTGGGGGCTCATAAAGGATTGCGTGTACATTCCTCCGCTACCAGCTGAACTTTAAGATTTTAAGACACAAGATGGAAGCAAGAATTTCCTCAAACGCGCTGAAAAAAGTTTAGGGTGAACTCGCCTATCGACTTGATTTGTGCCGTGTGACGAATGGAGCTCACATTGAACATTTGTAAACGTGTAGGTAAAACTGTTTCAGTTACTCTTTCATTCAATGTATGAATTATACTTGTAACTTATATGTGATAAATACTACAAAGCGTTAAAACTCCGATATTCTTTTAGAAACACCCGGTACTTTTATGCGTCGATAAATGGCAATTTTAAGACCCTTGTGTGAAGGGTCAAGATTTAAAGGGGTGAGTACAACTTTTATAATGTTCCGTTCCTCATATTTTAAGTTCATAAACGTACTTGTTATTTTTAATAAGATATTAGCAATATAAGTGAGTTACGCATAATGTTACACCTACGATGCATGTGGAAACGGCCATAACATTGCAACAATAATGAAATAAGCGTGTATGACATCTGCTTCCTATACTTAGGGGAAAACGCCACATGGTTCAGAAATAAATGAAATAAACTTAATTTTTTTTTTTCATTTTTTTCACACTGTATGTTATTGCATAAAATATAACTACACTGCTCAAAACAATTAGGGGAGCAAGCAAAAAAGTGAAGAAAACCGTGTGAGACAGCCACGTATTGGCATACAATGCATAGTACACGCGTATCAATGCGCAATACAGAAGAAAGGCGTAAAAAAATTTGGAATTAAGCTTTAATTCTTTGAAAATATGGAAAAAACATGAAAAGATGATTTAGGGCAACAATTTGGTTACATCTAAACGATAAAAAAGGTACTGTTTAGGCATGATGCATGAGTTTTAATAGGGCGTGTGGTCTCCTCGAACAGCTAAGACTGCTGCACACCTGTTTTCCATGGATGCGATGAGGTTATCGATCAGACTTTAGGGAATACTGTTCCACTCCTCAAGAAGTGCAATCTCCAAGTCTCGGACAGTAGCAGGCGGCCTTGGTCGCGCAGCAATGCGTCGTCCGAGTATGTCCCAAACATGCTCGATTGGATTCAGATCAGGAGAGCACGCTGGCCATTCCATACGCTGTATTGTTTCAGCTTCAAGCATGTTCTCCACCAGACGAGCTCTATGCGGTCGGGCATTATCATCCTGGAAAACAAAGGAATCTCCAATGGCTCCAGCGTAAGGGATGACATGAGGTCAAAGTATCTCGTCTGCATACCTTCGGCCCGTCAAAGTGCCATTCCGAATGATATGCAGGTCCGTACGTCCGCCTATGCTATTTCCACCCCATACCATCCAACCAGCTCTTCTGTATTGTGACCTTTCACGAACGAATGCGGGGTTATTTCGAGTGCCCCTGTCCCTCCATTCAAGAACACGTCGGGTGTCACACTCTAGACTGAAGCGGGACTCGTATGTAAACAGCACTTGCTCCAATCATGTTGCTCCCAATCTCGATGTTCAGCAGCCCATCTTCTTCGGGCCACACGGTGGCGTGGGGTCAACGGAATGCAGACCATTGGCCTATGTGCATAGAGCCCTCCCTCATGAAGCCGATACGTACTGTTTGGCTGAACACCCTTCGTCCTGTGGCCAAGAGCAACTGTCTTTGCAGCTGCGTAGCATTCTCTGTTCTGTTTCGACGGGTTGTTAACTGTATATACCGGTCATCAGTTGATGTAGTGGCGCGTGGCCGACCTGCCCCTGGACCTGTCTAACATTTTCTGTTTCTTGGAATCGATTCCACAGCCTTGCAACAACACTTCTGGCGACTCCAACAGCGTCCGCGACACTACGTTGTGTTTAACCGGATTCCAGTCTGCCTATAACACGCCATGCCATGGATTCCGGTAAATCACGTTGCTGAGACATTCTCAAGTAACCTTGTCTCAAAAAAAATTTACTGCGCAATCGAATTCCACAGTTACGGCAATAAAACAGACGTTTCTGCAACATCCCGATTTCTGCCCTTATCTCCTTTTTCTGGTTTTTGACGTCATGAACTTTGATTTGCATATAAAGTTTTCTTCCGTTTCCTGGTAGGCTTTACATTATGGATGATTCATTTTATGTTACTTATTGGTATACATCTTTGCTTACTTTTGTTAAAATCATGTGCTCCCCTAATTGTTTTGAGCAGTGTACAATTAATAATTAGGTTGTGAGTATGGCGCAGGGGATCTCCATAGGACGAGGATGTGCAGGGCTGAAGTCTACTACTACTTCAGCCTGCTGTGGACCGTTCTGCCGGAAAATTCGTTTTCAGCAAACCAACTATGAAAGAATTTTTTGTTTTTTGTATTTCTGTAGTTATGGTTATTTCACATTTAATTTGGTAATGTGTGTCTTATTTTTTATTTACTGTAGTGTTGTTGCATCTTACTCTAGGACTGGTAACATCTTCCCCCATATATGGGGAAGATGCCACAATTAAATGAATTTCTTTAACTTTTTTTCAATTTCTTATTTATTTTTATACTACGAAGAGAGTTAACTTGTATACATGACCAATTAAATATTAAAAAATAAGGGGTATTTTTTTCATGGTCTTGTCATTTCGATTTTTAACGTACTAATCGAAAAATCCTTGCGGCATCTTCCCCGAATTATATATATATATATATATATATATATATATATATATATATATATATATATATATATATATATATATATATATGCGCATATATCAGTGTTCTATTTTTTTATTTGAATTCATTTAATAAAATTGGTTTGAATAAATAAATATGATAAATGCAGGACAAATTCAATTCTGACATATTTCTGTCGTTACCGAATATATCATAAAAAACTCTTCATTTTTTTTTCAAGTAACCAATCAAAAACTTAAGGCTCTTAAGGAATTCTACACCTATACTTTTGCAGAATTCCGAATTATGTATCAACCACTCTGTCCAAAAATCTGTATAAGGAATCACAGCCGCAAAACCCTCTATTGAATAACTCTTAATTACACAGCAGTAATACCAGTGAACGAGGAGACTGCTGCGAAGTTCTACGCTGTCCCTGAAGATTAATAAAGCTACAAAACCGGTTGTAGAACCGTCAGGTGATCCTTTGCATGTCTTGTTCATTCAAATGGCCCCAGAATTCTTCTCATTAAATTCTCTTCAAAGATTCCTTTCATTAAAAATACAGATACCACTGTTTCTTATCGCATTTATCCACAGGAATTTGCTACAAAATAAGGACTGATGGAAATTTCTAACACTATACCGAAATGCAAAGGCGAAGATAGTACGGTTGGCTTTTTAGGAAAAACGCTGGCATGTTTCTCGCGATTAGATTAATTTCCTTATTTAGCTGTATCGTCATTCCCCGCGGGTTAATATGTGTATTACTTAAATTAAGTAATTAATTAGTCTATGAATTATTTAAATCAAATCATTAGCCGGAATAGCATTGTTCCCCTAAACATGGGGCCGTAATATAATTGTAGAAGCATCACAAAACTTAGTAAAAATCAATATTAGAATATTTACGATGTGGTATAGATAATAAACACATTGATATTCTCCACTTTTTGTTAATAGTTAAGGTATCCGCGACTACGTTCGGAACCGTGATTTTGCAAAAGCGTATAAATGGATATTTATGATATTTAGTGTCACTTAGATTAGAAATTTTACATAAAATGGTTTTAAGAATAGTATTTACAATAATAAGTTATTTAAGTACAATTTTTTGACAAAAAATGAGCATAGAATGACCAATTTTCAAAATATTCTCTTTTTGTGAAAAATACTTCGATTATAATAATATTTTGCCTGTATATAGCTCAGACCTCTGTACAGAGGCTCAACTAGAATTTTTGAAATACATAACTTAGAAATGGATTTATCCATGTCTTACGACAACAGAGGGAAGAAATTTTAAGAAAAAAACGCCGGTAATTATTTCAAGGGATTGTAACTCTGAAAATAATGCGAATTTTTCAAAAATCATAGTTTAGCCTCTGTACAGAGGTTTGAGCTATAAACAGGCAAAATATTATTATAATAGAAGCATTTTTCACAAAAAGAGAACATTTTGAAAAAAGGTTATTCTATGTTAATTTTTTGCTGAAATATTGTATTTAAATAATTTGTTTATGTCAAAATGTCCTTAAAACAATTTTATACATGTATTCTAATCTACGTGACACTAAATATCAAGAAAATTATCCATTTATGCGCTTTTTTAAAATTACGGTTCCGAACGTAGTCGGATACTTTAAAGGGGAATACTGACATCATAAATAATGGCAAGATAAATATTTTTAATCTTAATGCTTAGGTACGGCAAAATTTTCTGTAATGAATATCATTAAAAATAAAAATCAATTCCACCAGGAATGCTTGAAACAAATTTAGGAATGTACCAGTTTAAATTTCACAACTTTACTAAGAAGAGGCTTTTAAAAGTATTTAGCATGTATATATATAAACTCCATAGAAATATTAAAAGATGTATCGCAAAAACTAGGAGTCTTAATTTTGTGGTATTTTACTCTTTCCAGATACCCTAAAATTTTGAAGCATTCAACAAGTACATTAAAACAATTTTTAGCTTAAAATTTGTATTTAAAAATCCTTTCTACATTATAGTACACCAGTTATAAATTATGACATAGATTATATATATATATATATATATATATGTGTGTGTGTGTGTGTGTGTATGTGTGTGTGTGTGTGTGTGTGTGTGTGTGTGTGTGTGTGTGTGTGTGTGTGTGTGTGTGTGTGTGTGTGTGTGTCTAGGGGTAATGATATAATTCTTAACGAAAGAAAGCATGAACCAAATTTAAAGAACAAATCCATTTATTAAAGTAAGAAAACAGATTATATTTATAGATTTAAATTGCTTACAAGAAAACAGATTAAGAGTTAATTCGGAAAGAGAACAGGATTCACCTGTAGAGATGGGGGCGTCAAACATTTCTAGGTTTAAAGAAATGCCGTTTCTGAAGGCCAAGAGGCATCGAGCTCACTCCGTCGTGTCCGGTGTGCGAGTGAAGGCAAGCAAGCCAAAAAAACGATCCCGCGCTTAGGGATAAGCGCTCGACGTCATCGCTCGAATCCCTGATTGGGCATTGAGATGCCTCATGCGTTTGACGTCAAACGCTCCGAGTTCCTTGATTGGCCTCTAAATTCAATTCAGTTCGTTTGAGGCCACCATCTCCTACATATCTCTCTCTCGAAGTACACTGGCAATTAAAAATATTCTAATTATTCGAAATCGTAAAGAATACAACTTTCCCACAAGTTCGGCCATCCTGGAATCACTGACCCCAGTGATTTGACATAACGTCGAATAATTTGCTCTAGAACATTAAAAATTTAAGAAAATACAACACAACTCACGCAAACAAAAACACCAATGACAATAGATAAAAATAAAAGAGAAGCACAGTACACAATGAATTAAAAACGTTCAATCTCTCATCCCGGTGAATAAAATTTCATTAAATCGGCGGAAGAGGTTAATTTAGGACCTTCATGGTTACCTACTCTTTCTAAATTATACCTATCTCTATGTTTAACTTCGATTACTTTGTATGGTCCTAAAATTTAGGCCTTAATTTTAAACCTGATCCGAATTGTGGTCTCTGGATGGCCACTAAGTCTCCCTTCTGATACCTAGGTGCCTTCTTGCGTTTCCTATCGTAGGTTCTTTTATTTTCTGCCTGGATCTTCTGAATATTTCTTTTCGCATCTTGTCGTAGTTGGTTTCTCTGCTCCTGCAATTCTTCTACCATCTCTTCCATTAATAGGTTTCTCAGGTAAAGGTCTTCCTTATTTCTCATGGTAATGCCAGTCAATAGTTCAAATGGAGACCATTTGGTACTTCGGTTGGAGGTGCTATTTAGAATTCTTTGAAGTCGGTCTACGAATTTGTACCATTTTGTAGGATCGTCGATTGACAACTTGGTCAAAACGGGGATTAGAGAGTTCGGTGGATTCTCTCCACTTGACCGTTCCCTCGGGGTACGCCGGTGGTGATCTGCAGATTTTGTATTTTCTCTTCGGTACAATAATCATCAAATCCTTTGGAGTTAAAAGGAGAACCCTTGTCTGTTATTATTCTTTTGGGATTGCCGAAAGTCTTTTGTTGTAGCTTTAATTTATCTAGTGCATCTTCTAAGGTGGTGGATTTTACGGGATAAAGCCAGGTAAACTTAGTAAAGGCATCAGTTATTGTGAGGATATGTTGATATCTTTTGTTGGTAGACGGCAAAGGTCCAATAAAATCTACATAAGTGCTTAATGGCACGTCCTCTTTTGGAATAGGATGTAGAAATCCCTCTTTTTTCCCACACTTTTTGTTAGCTTGAATACAAGATACACAGTTAATGATCCCTTTTGTACTTGTTTGCTTAAATTAGGTATAAAAAATTCTCGTTTTACAATTTCTTCTGTTTTAGCGGATGAGAAGTGCCCTTTCTCATGAGCTAACTTGATTAGCTCGGTTTGCATATCCCTTGGTGCAGCTATTAATTCGCGGCCATCTACGTATTTGTATAATATTTCATTTTTAATAAAAAAGTCCGTAGCATTATTTGTTCCTATTAGTGACTTTAAATTTTGAATATTTTCGTCTTCTTGTTGGGCTCTTTGTAGTCTTGCGGTGAGAGTATCGCTTGTAATTATGGTGACTGGGTATCTGCTCAGAGCGTCTACATGTTGCATTCTCTGGCCGGAACGATGTACAATCTCGTAGTCATACTCTTCTAACAGTAATGTCCATCTTGCTACACGAGTAACTAAATCTTTTTTGTCCATAGTCTTTTGAAAAGCTGAACAGTCCGTTATGATTTTAAAATGATTTCCCAGAAGGTAGGTGCGAAATTTCTTTAAAGCGTTGACAACAGCAAGAACTTCTAATTCATAGCTACTATATTTTTCTTCTGCTGGAGTCGTTTTCTGCGACATATATTGGACAGGATGTAATTTTCCGTCTTCTGCTTCTTGGAGTAAAACGGCGCCATATCCTTGTTGACTCGCATCGGTATGTAATTCGGTAGTTCTTCCTTGCTGAAAAATGCTTAATACTGGACTTTCAGTCAACAATTTCTTAAGCTTTTCGAATGCTTCCATTTGGGGTTGCTCGAACATAAATGGGTTGTCTTTCCTTGTTAGGTCACTCAATGGTTTCGCTATTTGAGAGTACGCTGGAATAAATTTGCGAAAGTAACCGGTGAGTCCTAAAAAGCTCTGCACTTGTTTGACTGTTGTTGGTACCGGAAACTTCTTGACGGCTATTGTTTTTGCAATTGAAGGACGTATTGTCCCATTTTCGACGACGTGGCCCAAAAAAAAATTCTACTTTTCTTCTTAGGAATTGACATTTTTAAACTTCATTTCTAAGTCATACTTCGAGGCAACCTCTAATACTTCCCTTAGTTTTTCTAAACCTTCTTTCTCAGCTTTAGCAGGAATCACCAAATCATCCATGTAAATTATTACAATGCCTTTCCGCATGAGCTCTCTGAAGATACTATACACATATCTTTGAAATACGCTGGGGCTGGTGCTTAGACCGAAAGGTACTTTATTAAATTCGAATTGTCCGTCTGGAACAACGAAGGAAGTGAGGTGCTTGCAATCTTCATTAACGTCAACATGGAAAAATCCATTTTTTAAATCTAACGTTGTGTACACTTTGGCTCCCTGTAGTCTATCTAATACATCCTCTATCAACGGCAATGGAAAACGATCCTTGACTAATTTCCGGTTCAGTCTTCTGTAATCTACACACAACCGGGTGGTACCATCTTTCTTCTTAACTAATACAATTGGACTCGCATATTCGGATGAGCTTGGTCTTACAATCCCCTGCTCTAACCATTCGTCGATTTGCTTGTTGACATCCTGATTCTCAGAAAATGATAAGCGGCGTGCAGGTTGGTAAACCGGTATGTCGTCTTTCAGGATAATTCTCATGGACACATTTGTCATTTCGGTCTTCTTTGGCTCATAGTTGGAGATTAATTCAAACAGTTCTCTTCGTATTTGTGGATTGGTAACATGTTGTACTACAATTTCGTCCTCCACTTCTGCTTCGTAAACTTGCATTTGCAGGAAACAATTTTTATCCTCATGTTTTCGGAACTGAACACTTTCTTTATAGAAGCAGACAGAGGCTTGCTCCAGTATATCTGAACCTATTACTGCTTGAAATTCCAAACTCGGCGTAGGTACGACATGCCACGTCAGAGAATATTCTTCTCCATCTAGTTCAATCTTTCTCTGGAACGACCCTTTTGTTTTGACTTCGTACTTCCCCAGTCCGATCAATACTGAAATGTCTTTCGAGAGTTTCAAAGGTTCGATGATTCCTTTGCTTACATCTTCTCGAATGAGTGAAACTGAACTGCCGCTGTCAATGAGAGCTTCAATAATCTTGTTCCCCATGGTTATTTTTTTGGTCTTAATTCTTTCTCGAGAGATTCGTGAGCAGATTTGGATTGAGGAGTCTGTAGAGTTATTAATTTTCGAACATTTGGGACGCTTCGTACAATCCACGGCATAATGACCTGGTCCTTTACAGTAGCTACAGGTTAGTCGTTTACTTTTCCCGGAGTAGGAGGTACCGTTCAATTGAAAATGTTTTCTCTCACGCCTATTACTTCCACCCTGGGGATATTCAGTTCTTTGAAAGTAAGTATCGCTTGATCCGCTGGCTTCGTATCCTCCTTCTTCGGCAAGAATGTCAGTTCCGCATGTCGTTCAAATAATGTCAGGTTCAAGGTAATATCGTCCTTCATATTAAACTTATGAAAAGTTTCGTGGATCACTTTCGGTGCTTGTACATTTTCGGGGTTATTCATAGTATTAGCATTCTTTTCAGCCTGTATTCGCAACTTCTCTAATTCATATTCTCGCTCTTCTCGTCGCAATTTCTCTTCTTCTGTACGTATGCGATCCTTCACAATGCTATCGATCATTACCTTGACATCATCTTCGATGTAATCTGGGCTTTTCACGATGAGATCCTTTAGCTTGGGTTTAGTCAAGCTCGCTTCGACGATCAACCTAACTCTTCGGCGAGTTCTATTAGATGCTCCTTTTCTTTGAGAAAAGAAATGCCATTTTTGCAACCAAAGATCAAGAGTGACGGTTCAGAGAACAAATTTAAAATTTTAAACCAAGCCCAATTTTCCCCTAAATACTTAATCCGGATGCGAAACGTTTATACAATAACGCAGGAAAAGCTCCCTTACTCAACCAAGAGGAGAGACAAAACGTAGATAAAATACAATTATAACAGGTATATGAATAAAATGAACAGATACTAAAAAATTCTAAAATCGACACTAAAAATATTAATACAACGAAATCGAAAAATTATGACAGTAATATCTCAATTTCTCGAAATGTAATCAATAAAAACACACTGGAAGAATCTATAGCAAAGCAGTATTCCCTAAAATTAATAATAACATATCATAAATTAAAAGTAAACCACAAAATATTCGTAAAAAGTATTTAAAAAATAGACAAAATATCTATTTCCCAGTTGCTAAAAATATTATCTAAAACAATGCACAATTTTCACAAATCATTCCCATTCGCAATCAAATCATTTAGTTAGCCACAACTACCGCTAATTAGACAACATACTCTCACTACAAAACACTTTTACGAAACGAATTTATGCGAGGAGAAAATAAAATATTCACGATTCCTAGTTATTAATCACATGAAAAAAGAATTTTAAAATGACATGAACAGACGATAGTTTCGTAAATTTCTGCAATCGTTATTTGATAAGAAAGTACCACACTGACCTGGCGATTCGTTGATTTTCGGTGATGACGCCCGAAAAGACAGAATGGATCACGACGAAATTCTTGAACGATGCAAGTTGATCTTCACTGTAATGGATGACGACGCACTTAGGATCATTGGCGGGAATTAACTGGCGATTCGCTGACCCTCGATGACGACGCTCGAAAAGACAGAATGGATCACGAAAAAAATCTTGAATGATGCAAACTGATCCTCACTGGAATGGATGACGACGCACTTAGGATCGCTGGCTGGCCTTTCTTTAAAATAAACTGATGATTCGCTGATTCTCGGCGACGACGCCCGGAAAAATAGAATGTATCACGATGAAATTCCTGAACGCGATGCAAATAGAATTTCACTGGAATTGTTGACGACGCACTCAGGATCGCTGGCGAACTCTTTCCAAAGCAAACTTTAAAAAAATACATTAGAAAGGAAGTTCAAATTGACACCGACGGACGGGTGAGGTCTCGACGTTTTTTGAAAAAAAAAAAGTCGCTGAAAGGTGAGCAAGAGGAAAAAATAATGAATAAGGCTATTGCTATATATATATAGGCAAATGCCTAATACGAAGAAACGAGTTTAACATCCCGGTCGAGCCCCCAATTTGAGGGATGGGTGTCTAGGGGTAATGATATAATTCTTAACGAAAGGAAGCATGAACCAAATTTAAAGAACAAATCAATTTATTAAAGTAAGAAAACAGATTATATTTATAGATTTAAATTGCTTACAAGAAAACAGATTAAAAGTTAATTCGGAAAAAGAGAACAGGATTCACCTGTAGAGATGGGGGCGTCAAACATTTCTAGGTTTAAAGAAATGCCGTTTCTGAAGGCCAAGAGGCATCGAGCTCACTCCGTCGTGTCCGGTGTGCGAGTGAAGGCAAGCAAGCCAAAAAAAAACGATCCCGCGCTTAGGGATAATTAGGGACGTCATCGCTCGAATCCCTGATTGGGCATTGAGATGCCTCATGCGTTTGACGTCAAACGCTCCGAGTTCCTCGATTGGCCTCTAAATTCAATTCAGTTCGTTTGAGGCCACCATCTCCTACATATCTCTCTCTCGAAGTACACTGGAAATTAAAAATATTCTAATTATTCGAAATCGTAAAGAATACAACTTTCCTACATATATATATATATATATATATATATATATATATATATATATATATATATATATATATATATATATAGGGAATAACTGATTAATTCAAACAGAAACGAGTATTCGATTAAAAAATGGTTGTTTTTTGTACGTTAATAAAAGTATATATAAATATATGATGCATTTTTTTAAAAATTTTGTAAATATTTTTTTGAATTTTGTTCCATTACCTAGCATTATGCGAAGGCAATCATCAATCATTTGCCACAGTTTGTGGGAAAATATTGATGAGTTATAATTTCTAATTTAATAGTTATCTCTAAGTTTAATGTACCGTAACATCGTTATATCAATCTCTGCATCACTGATTCTTGTTCACAAGTATCTTGTGAAACAGTATGTAACGCATTGGATTGTCTGACTGAAATTTATACGTGGTCGATTCAGACCACAGATGTTTAAAATCGAAATGGTTACAAATTTTACAAAATTGCTTTTATGGTATTATTTATTCATAACTTTTTATGTACTTTTTGAAGCACGTGATGCTTACATGAGTAAATCCTATACTGGAATACAGGGACTTAAGACTTCTTGAAACCCAGGGTTAGTGCCGGTTTAAACTCATTCAGGTCCTGGGCGCCGAAGATTTACGGGGCCCTTGGCACTGGCGGATCGAAGGAAAATCTGGTAATGTCCAGCTTATCCGGCCCCTGGGCACCCACCCCATGCCCTAAATGGATAAACCTGTACGGCCCTGGGCCCCTACATAAATCTAGGCCCCCCATGACTCTTAAAATTAGACAATCCATAGTATACGTTGTTAAATACTCGTACAGACAATAACCCGAAACAAATAAATGTGTGACTTACAATCGCACAAACCGGCTCGATTGACTGCCGCCTTTTGACTGAATGAGTAATGATGATGTATGGTGGTAGGTCTAGGGCTGTACGTAAACGACGTTCACCACATGTAGCCAGTTGACATATTATCTAGAAATCCCAGTTTTTTGGAGAATACAACCGGAAATAACATTTGACCGTTCCCATTAAGAAATCCTAGAAAAATTAAGCATTTCTTTTTTAAAAAAGTAGCCTTTTCTAGTAAAATTGGTTACTTAATTTTCGTTATGGACTTTATACCTTCGTAGAGATCTTTCCGAGATGTGTCTGAAGAAGTAAATTAATATATGCATGTATTTAAGGTATCCGACTACGTTTGGAATTGTGATTTAGCAAAAGTGTATAAATGGATAATATTTATGATATTTAATGTCACTTAGATTAGAAAATGTACATAAAATTGTTTTAACAATAGTATTACAGCAAAAAATTATTTAAGTACAATATTTTAACAAAAAATGAACATAGAATGATTCATTTTCAAAATATTCTCCTTTTGTGAAAATTGCTTCTACTATAATATTTTGCCTGTATATAGCTCAGATCTCTCTACAGAGGCTCAACTGAAATTTTTGAAATATATAACTTAGAAGTGGGTTTATCCATGTTTTACGACAACAGGGGGGAGAAATTTTAAGAAAAAAACGCCGATAATTATTTCAATGGGTTGTAACTCTGAAAATAAAGTGAATTTTTCAAAAACCATAGTTGAGCCTCTGTACAGAAGTCTGAGCTATATACAGGCAAACTATTATTATAATAGAAGCATTTTTCACAAAAGGAGAGCATTTTGAAAAAAGGTTATTCTAAGTTAATTGTGTGTGTTTGCCGAAATATTGTATTTAAATAATTTTTTTTATCAAAATGTCTTTGAAACAATTTTATACTTGTATTCTAATCTAAGTGACACTAAATATCATGAAAATTATCCATTTATACGCTTTTTTAAAATCACGGTTCCGTACGTATTCGGATACCTTAATGATTTTCATTTTTATGTAGTAAATGCGCTATGTGAAGCAGTGGCGTAGAGTACACTCCCGCATTGTGGGGAGCACCAAAGCCTGACTGCCTTTGTAAAATCCAACTTGGGGGCCCAAAACCTGACTTCGCAGGGGAGCCCAGATGTTCTCCGTTACGGCACTGATGTGAAACCCAGTGGATGAGAGGTAGTGTATCGCGCTTCCATACCACAGGTCCGGGTCAAATCCCGGGCTGGGCAAGGTCGATTCATCCTTTCAGTGGGTCGATAAATTTGTATCAAGATTGCTTGGGAACTTAACACTGAGAGTTTCGCGTCAGACTGACTACCTGACCGGAACATCTACACATGCGTCCAAGGCCACGAAAACTGAGATTGGCACCGTTGGCCATTCTCGATAACCCGACATTCTCACAAACTCGGTCACCCTTCGATTCACATTTGGGGACTCCACTGCACTTCTGCCTATAAATTAATTAAATATAACAAATACTACGGATGTTAACGTAATGTTCCTATTGAAATGTTTTTTTCTCGAGAAGTTTACGATTAGGAATCTCAGAAGGAAACAGTCCTTATATGTTTACTCTCTCTAATTGTAATTGTACTGTATATAAGATTAATTACTGCAAAATCCGGCGTATAATGCGCACTTTTTAACACAAAAAAATGATCGAAATTTACGGGAGCGCGTTATACATCGGGTATAAAAATGAGAGATTTAAAAATAAAAATAAAAAATGCGCATAAAAAAATTAGACTTCTACTTTCATCGAAATAATGTTTATTTAAAAGAAAAGACGTTCTTTATGAACTTAAAGGATTCTAGAAGTTTTCTATTTTTTTTTTTTTTTAAGTTCGTTAGAAAAAAGGGGGTTCACGTTATACGGCGAATATGCCTCAAAAATAAAAATTGCAGCTTGAAAGTATAGGTGTGCGTTATACGCAGGATTTTACGGTAAATCAAATTAAATCCATAATGTCTTAGATATTGGTCATGAGTTTAAATTTACAACATTGAGTAAACAAGTATAATGTTTTTCTCATACCAATCATTCACAATGAAAGTGAATTTTCTTTTAAACCTCTTTGAATGTTTCTTTCGAAGAAAAGTAACTGTACTTGACGAAACGTAACAGTATTTGAGTATGTAAGTGTAACAAATTTCTTGACCTATAAACGAAAAAAGAAACCTCACGAAATAAATTTTCAAATCCCTTCAACGCTCCACGTGTTCGCTTAACCCTTTGATTTGTCTGTGAAAAACTCAGCGAATCGAATATTCAAAATGCATTAGAGGTCATAAATTGATGTCTTCAACGTTTATTTTATCCCGAAGCGCTCTGAAACGATAAAATTCTAGAGCTATTTTTGTTTCATTTTTAACTTGCGGCTTTTTTTCCCTGTTGGCGTTCGCAAGCGATTACATAAAATGATTTAGTGCCTTCATTAAATGTATTAATTTTTTTTATCGTTTCTTCGCGCACTACTTTTAGATACTGGGATACTCAAGATGCCAGCAGCCTGTCATATTTGAATGTTATCCGTGCGAGAGCTAACAAATGTGAATGTACAACAGACGTTTTTCAATCTCGGTTTAATCGATCGTGGATAAGTCGAATACCAATGTTCACAATTATTTTTTTTTAATTTGTGAGTAACTTTTTTATGTATATATATATATATATTCATTAACACTAGAACGTCTGTCGGCGTCATTTTGACACAGAAGCCTGTCTATTTGTTCCTCCTTTCTGCATTTTATCAGGGAATTTGAAAATTTTTCGTGACTTTTAATCATTTACCCTGGTGATAACACAGAAAATGTTTTGTTGTTCTAGGTTAATTCGGGGCGATTTTCCAACTAAATATACCTAAAACGTCCGCTGGTGTCATTTCGACACCAAGTCAATTTATCATTATAAAAAGCTGTCGAAATATAGTCCACTAAGTAGATACCATTAGTAAAATAAACTTTCCAAAGTTATATCACCCATTTTTTTTCGACATTGAATACAGTGTTATTGAGTCCACAATGGAAATGAATACTAAATTGTTGTGTCTAAGTGTTTCGTTACATAGTATTTGCTTATTTTCTCATAAAAAAAAACATTTTTATTCGATTTTCGAACCTATTGCAGAGCAGACACTCTGAAGCGATGACTCTTAGAAAAGGTCTAAAACCCCTGATGTAATTACTAATTTCTTGCGAGAGCTTTCTGAGAATGAAATGCCTCTAATTTAGATTCCGATGAAGATATAAGATTGAATGAAAGTGGCTGCGAAGAATCTGAAGAAAGAGCAGATGTAATTGATAATATTCCAGTAAATCCTGATATATATGTTGTTAGGGATGGCATAGAATGGATACCGCATAATAGTAATGTTCCTGGCAGGTTTGTGACTCGAAATGTGTTTTGCGACAATGCAGTGGCCCAACAAGCTTCGCGAAACATAATGTCAAAGTCAGTTTTTTATGATATAAAGGGTCATAATAATGAGATAATTACATGAAATAATATTTAAAAGTCTTAAAACTAAACCCTACTGAACAGTAGTCTTGCAATTATTTAGTTAAAACATTTACTTTATAAATTTTATATCGCGTTGTCAAAATGGTACCGTTGGACGTTTAAGACTAATCAGCCCCTATACACGGTGGATCTTCAATGGCACAAGGGATCGAAACTCGTGGCACACTAATCATGAGATTGCAACCATAATTATTATACAGCCGCGGCCTTTCTTTACATCAAAAGCATATGTGTATTTACTGAACTAAGTAGCGCAACAGCCCATTAGGGCCCATCTCAGTTCACGTGACTTTGGGTGGTGAGGTGCATGAGCAGATGTTCCAGTCAGGTGGTCAATCTGAAGCGAGAAACCTAGCGTTTAGTTCCCTAGCAAGTTTGGTAATTTATTGCCCCACTGAAAGGATGAATGGCTGAGTCGACCTTACCAAGTCTGGAATTTGAGCCGCGGACCTGCAGCGTGGAAGCGTGATATGCTTCCACTCAGTCACTGGACCTTATGTATATACTAGCGCGCAAAATTGTATAAGTCCACTAAATATACTGATCACAATACAATACTGATACAATAATATACTGATTATGCTGTTATTCTGTAAAAAATGAAAAGGGAGTCCCGAAATTCATACTACAAAAGGCACATTGCTGTACCCAAATGATGGAGAATGTATACTAGTAAAAAAATAAATAGGACACATACAATATAGAACGGAGCAAAAAAGACTTTATCGACAAGATGGTGTTGGTGAAAACAACTATTTGGCCAAGAGGGAGAAAAACCAAAATCCCTTAAGATTATTTACTCTCTTAATTGTAATGAATCCGTAGCACCATCAATTCTTACTCAACACCAGATTACCCAACAGTTCTTGAGGTAAGAGTGTCCATCCCTCTATCAGTATCTGTGTCAGTTGTTTGGTTTTCTCCAGAAGATACGACTTCGATGCCAACCATCTCCCTAATGCACCACACACATGCTCAATGGGATTAAAATCTGGATTGCAATCTGGCAAATGCATTATATTGATAACCTCACTTTCTAAAAACTTATGAGCGTGGAATTTATACAACTAGTCATTGTCGCTCATAAAAGCAAAGTCTGGCCAATGGAATCTCGAAACAGACGCACGTGGAGGAGGATAATTTCATCACAGTAATGATCTCTGATAAGTGTATCTCTTTCCAAAATGTGGAACTTCATTTGTCCATTCAACATAATCCCTCTCTATTCAAGCAGGCTATTAGCTGGGACATCTTAAGGCATGGGTAAACTGGGCATGGGCCCAGGACCTAGGCTTCAATGAGGGCCTCGTCTCGTTCCATACTCAATCTTAATAAGATCATAATTCGGATAATTTCAACGGTCAAATGCTATTTCTGGTTGTATCCTCTAAAACAGTGTTCTCCAACCTTTTTATCGCCGCGGACCGGTCAACGTTGGATAATTTTACCGCGGCCCTCTGAGGGGGAGGAGGTTGATTGTTTCTATTTTAGATTGTTTTGATTTAATAATTTTATTCTAATTGTAGTTAAACGTGCCTTCAGAATAAAATATAGCTAGAACAAAAATGAATATAAAGTGAAAACTAGGAATATAAAGTTATTTTCATAAAAAGTAGCCCAAACCCAAGAAAAATACACCACAGTAAATAAAATGGAAATAATTTAATATTTCTTGCAGGGACCAGTAATATTTGATCCATGGACCGGTACCAGTCCGCGAATCCGGGGTTGAAAACCACTGCTCTAAAACACTAAGGATTTCGGACGATTTGTTAACTGGCTACGTGTGGTGACCGTCGTCCACGTGTAGCCCTAGACCTACCACCATATACCATCATTACTTATTCAGTCAAAAGGCGGCAGCTGATCGAGCCGGTTTGTGCGATTGTAAGTCATACACATTTATTTATTTCGGGTTATTATTTGTACGAGTATTTGACAACGTAAGCTATGTCTACTTTTAAGAGTCATAGTTCAGGACTACATTTGTGAAGAGTCCCAAAGTCTACTTTTGTGAAGGGGCCCAGGGCCTCAAGAATTCTTAAGACGTTCCTGGCCATTGGGACACTAACAGTATTTTTCCTCTGTGTTATGGATGAAAACGGACTCCTACCTTTCTTCAGGTGGCGTGGTAGTTGCGAACATGGTATTTGCGGACATATTTTTTCCCCAACTTAGAACAGATAAAGGGTGCAGATAAATAAGGAAATAAATACTTTTAAAAATCACAAAAAAAAAAAAAAAAAAAAATTAAAACAGTATTTTAAGTGGCAAATCTCTTTCACGGGATAACGTTTTTTTTTTTTGTTTATTGTTTGTTTTTACCGAAGTTACATTAATAAAACTGATTAATTTTATGGTAATTGCACATGTTCTAATATGTATTTGACTCTAAAATAAAAATCCCTGAAACTTGTCCATACCCTTCATTATACTGTTACTATTAACTCGTTAAATATTTCTCTGAAAGTTTTTATTTTTATTACATTTCGCTGTGTTTAAAATGCATTCACACTATAATATCTTAACAATTCAATATAAATAATTAAATTTGATTGGCAAAATGTATTTATTCTTGTAATTCGATAATCGAGTGTAAAAACAGAAAACTTCGGTAAAAAAAACTCGTTGTTTCCGTGAAAGAGATTTGCCACTTAAAATACTGTTTTAAGTTATATTTGTGATTTTTAAAAGTATTTATTTCCTTATTTATCAGCACCTTTTATCTGTTCTTAGATGGGGGGGGAATGTCTCCGCTCAAACCACGAAATGTTATGTGTCCGCAAATACCACGTCTGCAAATACCACGCAATCCTTTTTCATACCATCTTGTTCTGAAAATGATTCGCTTTGGAGTGAGAGTATTAATGTCGCACTGTCCAGCTACACGAGGGCTTTTGGCGACGGACCTCGAAATTTTGAACCATGGTCAAGTGACGAGGATGACACTGGAGCTGGGACCCCATCTCCTAACTACCACACAACGGGAGGACTTTTGAGTTCTCGACAGATTTAACGTGCATCGCTCCCCTACACGACGGGTCTTTAGTGGTAGTGGACTCGAACTCGTAACAAGCCAGCCACGATCCAATACCTTGACCACTAGGCTTCTGCGGTCACGATTCTCTGTGGAACATGGCTTCATTGATGAATTATACAGCTCTTTAGTTCATTGACCACTTTAAACGATATCACGATGGACTTCTGTCCATGGTATGCAAATTTCAAGATGGAGAGCAAATAGGCCCGTTTATCAAAACATCTGGCGACAATAAATCGGAGTACCTGCCATCTGGTCACCGTACGCAGCTGCTGTGCAATGTTTCTCGGTATCTTATCTTTTTCCGCTTGCGATCATTACTTGCCATTATTTTCCTTGACCGACACTGAGCATTTCTTACTGCAGTATCTTGCATTTTTGAAATTTACCAAGCTCAGACTCAATTCAAACTTATGAGCTATGCTGGGTAAACTAGGCTGTTTTTCAATCTAGCTGATCATTCTACCACGTGTAAAAACGTTTCGATCATTTCTTGTAAACATTTTGCGCGTAGGTTGATTGATTGAATATTAACGTCTTACTGTTCAGCTGCACAAGGGCTTTTGGCGACGGACCACGTAATTTTGAACCATGGTCAAGTGACGTGGACGACACCTGAGCTGGCACCCCCTCTCCTAACTACCACACCACATCAACGTGAGGACGTTTCAGCTCTCGACAGATTTAACGTGCATCGCTGCCCTACACGGCGGGTCTTTAGTGGTACTGGGCTCGAACTCGCGACAAGGCAAGCCACGTTCCGATACCTATACCACTCGGCTACCGCGGCCACTCGAGTGCAAGTGGGGGGTAAAAATCATAGTAGGCTGTCAAATAGTTATCGGACAAAATCACAATATCGGACTTTCATCTACAGGAGAATTTCTGGAAATGAGCCTTTCCACTTTTTTAAGCTGCTTTGCACCACACGTGTTGATTCCATGTGTGTAGCATATCATAATCTCACATCTGACATTATACTTCTGGTGTCTGCATATACTTGCACGTCACATTTCTGCTGAGTTGGCTTTTCATCATACTAATCACAAAAAGCCCTTTTCGACAATTTCATAACTGTATGCTGAGAAATGACTCTGCAAACTAGTGTATTTCAAGTATACAGAGGCGTTTTTTTACACACAAAACATAAACGACTAAATAAAGCAAAAGAGAACACGGTGCGCTTTTGTTCCCTTACATTTTTCTTGGACCATTTGTCGTATTTCTAAGAAACACTATGAAAATACTAAAGAGGATAACTAATAATATATATATATATATATATATATATATATATATATATATATATATATATATATATATATATATATATAATATTTGTTCATAATTAAAGAAACCTATATTTCTAAGCAGTGACGTAGCTAGATATTCAAAGCTACTTTAACATCAGCCTTTTACTGTGCTCTGCAGAAAACAGGAAAGCAAAGCTACATGCTATCTTTTTGTATGTGTATGAGTTTTCTTGTCTGAACTTTAGTGATTATCCAGACTCGATTTGACACGTGATAGACAGGAAAGGATACAAAAAAATATGCATGAACAAGAAAATATAATACAACATTATTATAATTATTTTTAGAAAACACCCCCTTCGAAAGAACAAAAGAGGGTGGACAAAATTACATCAGTTTATTGTAAATACATACTAGATTGCGAATTACTGAAGAGGAAAATAGCTTACTATGAATCATAGTTATTAAAAATAAAATGACCACTGTCATCCACTACAAGTTAAAAAATAAATAAAAGCGATGTCCACATATATTACGGTTCATTATTAATTGTCATTCTTATTTTCTATGCATTTTATGATACTGCAAGCATTCTCTAAAGTTACAAAAGTAATTTTAATTTCAAAATATTTTTTCATTGTTTTACTGAACACAATATAATTTTGTATTATAATTTTTCTCATTTACATAATACCCCTTATAAAAATATTTCTTGAATATGAAATTCATTTTACACACATATGAAAATAATAAACAAAACATAATTAGTCATATATGTGGGAGTCCGAATAAATCTTCGAATAAAAATCAGACTCTTCAGAAGGCGGGATTTTAGATTGGCGAGGTGGATTGTCTAGGGGTAAGTATTTAAGGGTGAGTGATGAATTATTAATTGAATCTAAGTCATTTAAACACAAATACTTCATTTAAGTAAAAGAGAATTTATTTAAAGTTAAAGGGAAATATTTACAAAAGGGGATATTTACAAAGAGAAAGACATGCAGAAATTAGGTTACTTAAAAGTTGAGTTATACCTTTAGAAGACGGGGGAAAATAAACCTTTCTCATTCTTGGATGTTAGGACTGGTGGTGCCGCGCTGGGCGCGGAAATGCGGTAAAGACGTGACGTGTTGAACAAGCAGTGGTTAGTAGGCCTGTGCCGAAAAATTATTCAAGCCGGAGCTACGAAAGCTCACTAGATGGCACTGCTTCGGAATGCAGTAATAAATAAAATTGAGATTTATGGTCCTCTGAAAAGGATATGACTCAACCTTTTAACAAATGTTTCAAAGGGAAAATCCTACAGAATCACCCTCTCCTGACAGAGCTGGTCTCTCAGCTCTTACAAAATGTTGAGAGCTAAAGTACTTTAAATACAAACTATTTTTAGTTACAACTATAAATTTGATGATTATTGGAATATGAATGTAATAAAGACAAATAATACGATTCTTAAAGATAATAAAATAAAATATTACAGATGAAAAGATGTATACCTAATATTCACAATTCCGGACCTAAAATAAAGCATATAAAAACAAAATATTCTATGTTGTGATCTACAATTAACTAAACCATAAAAAAATCCTTCGCATCAATAGAAAGATAAAGAATAATACGAAAATATAATAAATGTTACAAGTGAATATAAAATGATTAATGGAAACGAGTGTTACCATAGAACATCTATTAATTTCTCAAGAGGGATATGAGAAAAATTAAAAATAATAACAAATAAAAAAAATTCAATTAAGCATAAAAATGTTTCATCAAATCAGCTGAGGTGGTGGTTGAGTTCGGTCCATCGTGCTGACCAACCTTTTCCACTTCATACCTATCCTTGGAATTAACTTTTGTTACTTTGTAAGGGCCTACGAACTTTGGTCTTAGTCTCAGTCCAGCTCCAAATTGGGTTCTTTGGATGGCAACTAAATCACCTTCTTTGCATAACGAAGCTTTCTTTCTTCTTCTGTTATACGTCTTTCTATTTTCAGACTGCAGGGTTTCGATGTTCTTTTTTGCATCGTTTCTTAAAAATTCGTGTTGTTCTAGTAATTCTTTCGCCATTTCTTCTAGAAGTAAGTCTTTGATTAGGATGTCTTCCTTGTTACGCATTTTGATTCCCACTAATAGTTCGAATGGTGTCCATTTTGTACTGCGACTTATAGTACTATTTAGTATTCTCTGTAATCTGTCGACGTATTTGTACCATTTCGTTGAGTCGTCTAATGATAGTTTGGTGAATTCGTTCAACTTGTCCGTTTCCTCGAGGAACACCTGTTGCTATTTGTAGATGTTGAATGTTTTCTTCATCACAGTAGTCGTTGAATAATTTTGAAGTGAACGCTGAACCTCTATCAGAGATAATTCTGATGGGATTACCAAAGGTTTTCTGCTGTTGTTTTAGTTTTTCGAGGGCACTTTCAGCAGACACAGTTTTGACGGGATATAGCCAAGTAAATTTGGTAAATGCGTCTACTACGGTGAAAATGTGTTGATAAATTTTGTTTGTGGAGGGTAAAGGACCAATGAAGTCAACATGGTACGTACTTAAAGGAATGCTTTCTTTAGAAATAGGATTCAAAAACCCTTCATTTTTGCCAGTTTTCTTATTAGCTAAGATACATGGAACACAATTAACTATTACTTTTTTAACGACGTTGGATAAATTTGGGATAAAAATTCCTGTTTCACAATTTCTTCTGTTTTTCCTACTGAGAAATGACCATTTTCGTGAATCAATTTAATTAGTTCAGCTTGCATTGCTTTAGGTGTTACAATTAATTCTCGACCATTTAAGTACTTGTAGAGTATACCATTTCGCTCAAAAAATTCTTCTGATTCTTGCTTCTCTAGAAGTGATTTCAATGTTTGGATGTTGTCATCTTCCTCTTGTGCTTTTTTAAGCTTTGAAGTTAATGTATCATTGCATACCATCATTACGGGATATCGGCTAAGAGCATCAACGTGCTTCATACGACTTCCAGCTCTGTGCTCTATTTCATAATCGAATTCTTCTAATTGAAGCGCCCATCTGGCTATGCGAGTAATTAGCTCCTTTTTTTGCATAGTCTTCTGAAATGCTGAACAGTCAGTTACTATTTTAAAGTGTTGTCCTAAAAGATAAACACGAAACTTCTTTAATGCGTTGATAATTGCTAGTACCTCTAGTTCGTATCTGTCATACTTTTCTTCTGCTGTATTTGTCTTTTTCGACATGTAGTAAACGGGATGTAACTTTCCATCTTCTGCTTCTTGTAACAAAATTGCGCCGTACCCTTGTTTACATGCGTCTGTATGCAGTTCTGTTTTTCTTCCATACTTGTAAAGGTGCAAGACTGGGCCTTCGGACATGATTTTCTTCAATTTTACAAATGCTTCTTTTTGTTGAGTCCCGAAAAAAAACAAAGAGGTTTTCTTTTCTTGTTAAATCGCTAAGTGGTTTAGCTATCTTTGAATAATCCTTGATGTACTTGCGGAAATATCCAGTTAAACCAAGAAAACTTTGTACTTGTTTTATTGTTGTTGGTTCTGGAAATTTTCGGACAGCTAGTGTCTTCGTGGAAGATGGTTTAATAGTTCCGCTTTCTACAATGTGACCTAGAAATTCAATTTTCTTTTTTAAGAATTGGCACTTCTTGAACTTAATTTCTAATCCGTATTTCTTTGCGACTTCAAAAATAATTTTAAGTTTTTCGAGACCTTCCTGTTCGTTTTTCGCTGGAATGACGAGATAATCTAAATAACTGATTACAATTCCTTTCCGAGTAAGATCTCTAAATATACTTGATACGTAGCGTTGGAAAACTCCTGGACTTGTGCTTAGTCCGAAAGGAACTTTGTTGAATTCAAATTGTCCATCTGGGACGATAAAGGATGTATACTTTCTGCAATCTTCGTCAACATCGACGTGAAAGAAACCATTGCGTAAATCTAATGTAGAATATACCTTTGCTTCTTGCAAAGTGTCTAAAACATCTTCGATGATAGGTAACGGAAATTTATCTTTCACAAGCTTCTGATTCAATTTTCTGTAGTCAATGCACATTCTCGAAGATCCATCTTTCTTTTTTACCATTACGATTGGACTTGCATATTCCGCAGAACTTGGACGTATAATGCCTTCGTTGAGCCATTCTTCTATCTGTTTGTTTACTTCTTGTCTTTCTGTGAAAGCTAGTCGACGAGGGTGTTGACAGACTGGTTCTTCGTCTTTTAAAATAATTCTCATTGTGACGTCAGTAGATGCTGTTTTTTCTGGCTTGTAGCCTTGAATCAACTTTTCAAGTTCCTTCTTGATTTGACGATTTTCAACATGACGTAGGTCTAGTTCTTCTTGAAGATTTTCAGCAGATATTTGCATAAGCTATGCATGATTCTCATATTTGTTGAATTTAACTCCTTCTTTAGTAAAACTTATCGATGCTTGTTCCAAAAGATCTGATCCAATAACTGCTTCGAATTTTAATTTATCAGTCGGTACAACATGCCAAGTTAACGAGTAATTTTCATCATCTATTTTGAACTTATGTTCAAAGGAACCGATAGTTGTCACTTGTGCTTCACCAATACCTGTGAGAAGCATCTTGTTCTTCGATAATTTTGTTGGATCCATTATTCTTCTGCTTGTGTTTTCTCGAAGCAAACTTACGCTACTACCACTGTCTATGAGCACCGTGATTTTCACCTTTCCAAAAAATATCTTTTTAGTACGTAAACCTTCCTTAACGATGAGTGTGCAAGTTTCTTTTGGCTTTGGAGGTTCTTTGAATTTCTGCGATTTTGAATAGTTCGTCTGAGCATGCTTGGAAGCATTGTGATTTGAGTGTTTCTCGTAATTTTTGTTGTAATACCCTTTCTGCGCGCTGTCTTGATATCTTTGAATAGATTCGTACTTGGTAACAGGGGCTTCGTAATGTTTGTTGTAATTCGTTGACGCTGGAAACTTCTTATCTTTCCTGTTATACTCGAATTTTCCTGGTGCTTCATATCTGCGATTCTTTTCTGTGAATCTGAATTCTTGTTTCTTCACAAATGGACTGCGAGATTTTTGTTTCAGAGTCCTTTTAAAGTCTTCGAATTCTTCTAGTTTTTCTGCTAATTGAACGGGGAGTTCATATTTGCCCATTCATCAAGATAATATTCTTTAAATTCAAAAGGAGTTTTCGTTTGAGTTGATCTGTTATGATTAGATCTGATAACTTGTTGAAAGTATCTATCTTCAATCCATCTATCCATCCGTTGAAGTAAGTGTTTAACTCATGGTAAAAATCAATCCATGTTCTTTCAGGTGATTTTTGGTGAGTGGCAAATAGTTGTCGAAACTTTTCTGGAGTTAGTTTAAGTCGTTTCAGCAGTAAATCTTTAACGTGTTCGTAAGAGTTGGCTTTATCGTCAGGCTCTCTCGCTATGATGTGAGATACTTCCGTCGGTAACAAGCCTAACAGATGAGAAACCCAGTTTTCTTGATCAATATTCAATCTCTGCGCTTGACGTTCAAATAATTTTAGATAAAGACTGATGTCTTCTTTCAAATCAAAACGATGTATAAACTTTGAAATTTCTTTGACGAGAAATTTAGTATCACTTTCTTTGGATGTATCAGCGCCTAACTTGGATTGTGTTTGGATTCTTAACTTTTCCAACTCAAACTCATATTTGCGTTTTTGCTCATCTAACCTCAATTGTTCGAAGCGTAATTTTTCTTCTCGTTCTTCAATGCGTAATTTTTCTTTTTGCTCTTCAATGCGTAATTTTTCTTTTGCTCTTCAATGCGTAAATATTCTTCTCTGGCTTTGCGATCCTCAACAATCGTTGAATGTATGTTTTTGGTCAGTTCTTCGTCATAATTTTCACTACCAATAATTAGATCTTTGAGTGTGGCGATGGTCATCGATTTATCGAATTTTAAATTTAATTCCGTGGCTAAGACAAATAAATCTTCGCGTCGACCTTTGCCAAGATACGCCATTTTAAAATTTAAATTTAAGTTTAGATAGTAACCAAAGGAATAAACAAAATTGTCACGCGTTCAAACAAAAACAATGATGTTGCTATTGGCAATTCTCGTTTGCATTTACAAAAATTCTCAAGTTAAAATGATATTGCATCAAAATACACTAAATATACATTGAAATATTCAAATTCTATTCATTTAGAAATATTTTAACCAGTAACGTATAAAGACAACAGTGCGAGCTAAAATACGTAATGCTTAATTTAAAGTAGTCAAATCATTAATTTCAACTAAAAACAAAACCTTTTTTAAAAAAACCATTTGATATATCAGTTCTCATTTCGTTATAATAAATGCAAAAGAATTTGAAAGAAAAAAATAAATTAATATAAATCTTGTTTAGAAACAGTGATTAAATTTGTTGTGATATGAAGATTTAATCATTTAAAGTTCTTTGCTGAAAAAAGCAAATAATTAGAAGTTAGTTACTTAAGAAAAATCTCATATATATTTTTTATTACACCAATAAAAATAAAATCTTTTAGTATCTCTTCAGAACATTCTAAGGATAAACACATGTTTCAATAGAAAGCATAATAATTCTGTCAAAATGAACTCTAAATACTTATATATTGAATGATATTATGCATCATTTAAAATAAGATTATACATGATCTTTCATCAATTCTAAAAAACATAGCATATTTCTTTCAAAATATATTTCTCGAATACTCATAAAACTAAATTAATTGCCAAACTGCTGCAAGAGAAATGTTACACTATATGAGTCATCGAAATTACGATCGCATCCAAACGGTAAATGTTTAGGAATGGGAGAAACATTAATCTCTTAGTTCAAGGTCAATGACGTAACTCAAAAGAAAATGAGAACTTTTCATATGAAATGCAATTCCTTAATAAATGGCATACAAATAAAACACTTGAATATTACGTACGACTTTCTTAATATTTTAAAAGATATACTTGTAGAAAATTTTAATTGATACGATTTCTATACACATAGAAAAATAGTATTTCATAAAAACACACATGATATTTAAAAATATAAATTACTTCATGAAATCGACTACAACAATTTTTTATAAGTAAATTAACACTTGCTCACGTATTCTTTTCTGAAGATTCCCTTTTTTTTTCCCCTGTTGCAAGGAAAACGAAATAAAAAACAGTACACACCTGATACAGTTGACGACGTGTGATGAATTACTTGAAAACAAACTTCAAAGGCTCTTGGATGTGTTCACTGGACTTGAACTGGAGTTGTACACTGCAGAAATAACGTGAAGCTCTTGACTCCGGGAGTCGCTTTGTTTTATGCACCTAAATGTTAGTATGTTATGAGAGGCACAATCCGCATTTTCGATTCAGTCCGTTTATAATTTAGGCGTGCAGCCAAAAATGGGGGGTTTTTTTAAAGAAGAAGAGAGTTAGAAGGTTATCAACTTATTATTTAGAGAAGATTTTCGAAATCAAATCCCCGGCGATCCCCCAATTATTTCTGTGGGAGTCCGAATAAATCTTCGAATAAAAATCAGACTCTTCAGAAGGCGGGATTTTAGATTGGCCAGGTGGTTTGTCTAGGGGTAAGTATTTAAGGGTGAGTGATGAATTATTAATTGAATCTAAGTCATTTAAACACAAATACTTCATTTAAGTAAAAGAGAATTTATTTAAAGAGTTAAAGGGAAATATTTACAAAAGGGGATATTTACAAAGAGAAAGACATGCAGAAATTAGGTTAATTAAAAGTTGAGTTATACCTTTAGAAGACCGGGAAATAAACCTTTCTCATTCTTGGATGTTAGGACTGGTGGTGCCGCGCTGGGCGCGGAAATGCGGTAAAGACGCGACGTGTTGAACAAGCAGTGGTTAGTAGGCCTCTGCCGAAAAATTATTCAAGCCGGAGCTACGAAAGCTCACTAGATGGCGCTGCTTCGGAATGCAGTAATAAATAAAATTGAGATTTATGGTCCTCTGAAAAGGATATGACTCAACCTTTTAACAAATGTTTCAAAGGGAAAATCCTACATATATTACTTTTGAAAAATATAATAAAACTTATAATCTTTAATTTTAAAAAAAAAATAGTTTAAAATGTTAAACAAAAATAAAATATACACTTTCATCAATTTTATTTGTCATGTTTTACGTTAATTTTATCAATGCACATATGAGTGTTAGCATATTTTAATTCTGAAAAATATATACTATTTCTTAAAACTGCAATAGCCTGAGCAACACAAAGAAATTTCGAAAAATTATATTTTACTGAAGCTTTTGCTTATATAAGTAAAGAAAGCCCGTGCAACGCCGGGCTATACAGCTAGTTAAAAATAAAATGATCAAGAAGAAACAGATTCCTGTGTAAGTTTTTTTAAATGTATAGTAAGAGATTTGTTATGCAATTTGAAGTTACTTTTTCTTCAAGTAACAGGTAGAAAAATGAAAAAAGAATTGCAAAATAATATAAACTTTTCAATAAGTAGAGATCACAACACTATACAAACAAAGTAAAGAATTTAGGGGGAATTCCCTATAGTTTGAAACTACTTTCAACTGACTTGCCTTGATTATAGTTATGTGTTGCAACCTTATTATGTGAATCTTAAACGCGCGAGGTTATTGCAAATTCAGTTTGCTTAGTGATCAGGGTCCGAGGGCCACCCTGAGCTTGAGCGCCCCGGTGCATGGCACCGCCTAGCCCATAGGTAGCTAATCCACTGTTTCTATGCCTTTTTCCATACAAATCTTTTAAAAATATAGAAGTATCTTGAATTTTTCCACGAGAAATATTAATTTAAACAAAATTTTGAAACCCTTGTGTATTTCATAATATATATGTTACTTGTATCTCTTTATCCCAAAGCGACACATATATATGCACACAAAAAATCAGTGAGTCAATGTTTGTATTGTTTCGTTTATCAGCAATTTTCCCAATTTTATCTTCCAATATAAAAAAACCACCGATATGTCTTTTTAATCATTATTTTTAATTTTGAGTGTTCTTTTGATAAAACAAAGGACACTCCATTTTTTTTTCTTTTGAATGGATGAATGAATAGGTCTATCTTTTGCTCTTCCAGTACAAAATGATAGCACAAAAAACGAAAACAGAGGCTTTTGTAAATCCTAATACAAATAAAATGTAAATGCTGATAAAAAATAAAGATAGATACTTTTTCCACTGTCAATTTGATGATACTAGAAATTCATTGAAAATTCGAGGAATGAGTTATGAGTGATTGTATTTGTTACTATACTATTGAAAGATAAGGTTTTGTATTCTAGCTAAATATGAAGCCCTGGAGAAAACTACACAATTATGTTTTCGCTAATTTTATTTTTAGAATAAATGGCAATGAGTATAAACAGCATAAGTTTCTTCTCAAACACTTTCGCTCTGTTCAACATTTCATATCATCCTAATTTAAAGCCAAATTTATGAGCGGTAGATGTATGGTTAATATTCGATTTCACAAAAAAAAACAAAAAAAATGTCGCAATGTGTTGTAGATAATTGCAACGCATATACATTTTTCATAAGATCACTTTGTAGCCCAAAAAGATACAGCCTTCATGGCTATCTTTATTTAATACTAAAATATCAAACCGAAAATAGAAACACTTTACAGACAGAAAAATACTTCGATATTAATATCATTTTGTATCTTAACCAACGTACACGGAAAATTACATTTCACAATAGTCTTTATCCATATCAATAAATTTTTTCGAGAGTATAATACACCAGTGGCGCACACAAGGGGGGGGAGGGTCCTGGGGGTCTGGACCCCCCCAAAAGCCTTGATTTTTTTCCGATTGATTATAATTCTAAGTATATAGTACGTAACATTTAATTAATTATTTGTTATTAATGATTAATTTTATTAATTAATGCTAATTATTTATTCAATAATTCGTTTTTCACTGTATTTTGTTCCCGAAAATCGACAAAATCAAAAGGAGCATGTTACAAGACTGGTGAACTTTCGACCCCTGACCCCCCCCCTTGAAAAATTCCTGTGTGCACTACTGTAGTACACTTAATATATATATTTGTTTCGTATCCTACATTATAATTCTAAATACAGTGTTTTCTCATTTTAATAAGAAAAAAACGCATTTAAAGGATTTTTTTCTTCTAAAAAATTTATGTATACAACATATTTATGGTTATAAGTGTTGGAACTCCACCAACTTGAAAAAATTTTTATTAGGAAAGAGTTCTAGGTTAAGATTTCACTCTCTTAACATTAAACACAAATGACTTTAGATCAATGATGTTTGATCAATTAACTTTACTATTATCTGCTACTAAGACAAATTCAGAAAAAGTATAGTAAATAATTTCAATGTGGAAATACTTTTCAAAAAAATACTTAGATATTGAAATTCTCGCGTCGCGGACTTTAAATGCTACATTCTATCCTACGAGGCTTTCCACTCAAAACTAGGGACTCTTCTTCGAAGTTTTATTTTATTACAAAGTTAATTAGAGTGAAAACGTGATATGTGTGAATTAGTATTGGTGTTTAAAGCGAAAGTTTTGAGCGGGTAAAAAGAAATCCTGATATCTATGCACTGCTAGAGTGTGAATAGATTCAATCAACTAGATAACAGCTTAGATTCATACGTTTATCCAAAAGCCAAACTCAGTAGCGTAACAGCCCATGAGTGCCAAGGTCTACTGTGCCCATCGCAATTTTCGTGATCTTGGGCACTGGGGTGCATGAACAGAGTCCCGGTCAGGTGGTCAGTCAGATGCGATCTCCCCATGTTTAGTTCCCAAGGAAGCTTGGTACTCATTTATTGACCCTGTGGCGTGGGGAAGCAGGTGTTTATCAACCATTGAAATAATTTTCCTTGTGAGATATTCTCCGAACAATTCTCATTGCGAACTAGACTCGATTTGTTTGTCCACAACGGAGCATCATCTGTTTATTGAAAACTCAGCATTAAAGTGCCCGCAAATCATTTGGTTCTTGCAGACAAATCCATTTTGATTACCGTAAAATCCGCCGTATAACCCGCACTTTAAAAACAAAAAAATAAGATCGAAATTTACGGGTACGCGTTATACGCCGGGTATAAAAATGAGAGCTTTAAAAATAAAACAAAAGATGAGCATAGAAAAAAATTATATTTTTGCATACATCGAAATACTGTTTATTTTAAAAGAAAAGACTTTCCTTATGAACTTAAAAGGATTGTAAAGAGTGTTTTTTTTTCAGGTATAGAAGTTTAAGTTGGCATTACTTTCCAAGATGGCGACCGATTTAACAGCTGTCAAGTGATTTATTCTCAGTTTGGTTTGGCAATTCATCATGAATAGACTCACGCCTCATAGAGATTCGTCGAATGGGCCCAAAACGAGATTGCCGTTGTTCCCGATTTTCATAAGGGAATTTTGTTTAGCGATGAAGCGCACTTCTGGTTGAATGGCTACGTCAACAAGCAAAACTGCCGCATTTGGAGTGAAGCTAATCCACAAGTGTATATCGAAACACCGTTACATCCAGAAAAACTGACTGTTTGGTGCGCTTTATGGGCTGATGGAATCCTTCTTCAAAAATGATGAAGGCCACAACGTTACAGTCAATGGTGATCGGTATAGAGCCATGATTACTAACTTTTTCATTCCTGAATTGAACAATCGTGATGTCCAGGAGCTGTGGTTCCAACAAGACGGCGCAACATATCACACAGCTCGCGCCACAATCGATTTATTGAAAGACACGTTTGGTGACCGCCTAATTTCACGCTTTGGACCCGTGAATTGACCTCCAAGATCTTGTGATTTAACACCGCTAGACTATTTTCTGTGGGGCTATGTAAAGTCATTGGTCTATGCGGATAAGCCACAAACGCTTGATCATTTGGAAGACAACATTCGCCGTGTTATTGCCGATATACGGCCACAAATGTTGGAAAAAGTCATCGAAAATTGGACGTCCAGATTGGACTACATCCGAGCCTGCCGTGGCAGTCCTATGCCAGAAATCATATTTAAAATGTAATGCCACAAGATTATCTTTCGAATAAAAAAAATTCATGTCAATCGAATAATAGATCGTTGTTTTATTGCAATTTAAAGTTCTATACCTCTAAAAAAACACCCTTTAGCTCTAGAAGTACACTACTTTTATCAGAGGCTTGTAATAATACCTCGAGTAAATGATTTTAAAACATAAGAGCATTGCGCACGTACATTTCAGGTTTTTTTGTACAAAAAGGGTTGCGCGTTATACGGCGCATATACTTAAAAATCAAAATTTGCGACTTGAAAGTACAGTGCGCGTTATACGCCGGATTTTACAGTATATCTACATACCTAATGAGCTTAAATGGTTTTAGTTATAGAAGTACACAATACTTTTTTCTTCAAAATCTCTTTGGATAATACCTCCAATAAATGATTTAAAACATATTTGCATTGCTTAGGTACATTTCAGGTTCCTCCGCAAAAAAGAGGGTGCGCATTATACGTCGGATTTTACGGTATTTAGTATTGGACAGATAATGTAATCTTTCCCTCGTACAATGAGTTAGCCTATCAATCAATAAATTGCTAATCAATTAGTTGTGTTGGTGATAATTTCTCTTAGTGTTTTTAGTCATGGCGACTATACTTGGTTGCAAGTCGCAATCTTGAAAGTACGGAACCCTCTGAGTTCGACAGTCAGGGGACTGTTACAGATGTAAGACCAATACATTCACAAGTTTATTTGAGAAAATAAAAAATAATAAAAAAATTAACTGGAATATGTCTAGGCATATACTTTGGAACTATCTGCTCTTTATTTTAATAGAACTAGGCCAAGAGAGACAGGGTGAGTGAGTGAGTTAATATTAACGTCGCACTGTTCAGCTACACGAGGGCTTTTGGCGACGGACCACGTAATTTTGAACCATGGTCAAGTGACGTGGACGACACCTGAGCTGGCACCCCCCTCTCCTAACTACCACACCACACCAACGGGAGGACGTTTCAGCTCTCGACAGATTTAACGTGCATCGCTGCCCTACACGGCGGGTCTTTAGTGGTACTGGGATCGAACTCATGACATGCCTGCCATGGTTGGATACCCTAACCACTGGGCTACCGCAGCCCGTAAGAGAGACAGGGAGGTAAAGAAAGAAAATAAAAGAAATTGAGAATTTTTTTTCCGACATGGAAATGGTTTATTTTAATGTGAATCATTTGGGCATAAAAGATATCCATTTAATATATGGAATGTTTAATGTAATTCGTTAAGTATACAGTTCCTCCCGGTACATTTTAGAAAATAGATTTTCAATTCCTTTTGTTAAAATGTAAAAAGCGGTGCAATATATATAAATATATAATTATGATTTTTTTTTAATAGCGTATATTTTCTGAATTTTTAAGAAGTCATGATCTTACTTGACGACCCCTCAGGGACCTTCTTTAGGTGAGTACGGGTGTCACAATCCCGAGGTGCCCTAGTGGTCTTTTCCTTTTCCCAAGGGGTTTACTATCTTTGGTAAACACGGGAGTCACGACCCCGGGGTACCCTAGTGATCTTTCTCTACTTTCAACCCTCCTTCTTGTCATTAAATTTATCCCTTTTTTTCCATCTAGATCATATTTTCACGTCCAGACCACAGATAAACATGAAATGAATACATTTCAAATCATTTTTCTTTTGAGAAATGTTACAATTTATTATTAACATATTTTGGTTTACATTTTGCATTGCGTTAATTTAATTTCTTTTTTGTGGATTTCTTTAAATATTTTGATTATGTTACTTTATTTCTTTTCGACTAACACCGTTAGTTTCCCAACCCGCATGTTTGCCGTGCGCGGCGTCCCGTAAGGAGAAAAATGGTGTCCTGGGGATACCTTTGCGTTCCCTTTGACCCATGCCTCACTGTAGATGGGTGGCAGGAGTGAGCCCGCTCCTGTCAATCGGCTGGTGGTACCTCTCTTCGGTGTCCCTGAAGAGACACTGCTGTAGGGTTAGGGCTGCAGATAAGGGATGCGGGCTTACCCGTTGGATCCTCGCCCTGATGCTGTAGCAGTATGATCTGGGTGTACTCCAGGTAAGCGCTGTGCCTGGTTTTTGACAGATGACCGGCACACCTTGTTGGAATCCGTTATGGGTGGATGCATGCCAGAATGAAGTTGTGTTTCGCGCTAATGGATCCAATACAAAGTCCTTGTACTGCCCAACCTTAATATCGACGAAACTTCTACACATGTAAGATTTTTATTAATTTTCTTGCCTTACAATGCACTGTCTCTGAAAACACAATTTGCAATACATAAAGCTCTCAAACGAATAGGTGGAGAACCGAAATCCCTTAAAAGATTGCGATCTGGTAATCTACTTGTTGAAACCAGTTCTTTTACGCTAACAAAGTCTTTCCTACTTGCCAAAACATTTCTCGGTTCGCCAGTGAATATAAGTCCATATAAATCTCTTAACACATCCCGTGGCATCATCTCTGAACCTGACCTGTTGACCACCCCCGAAGCAGAAATCCTAGATGGATCTCTGATAAATGTGTTATTCAGATCAGAAGAATCACAATAAAGAAAGATACAGCTGTTATTCCTACCAAACATTTAATTTTAACTTTCAGCAGCCCCACACTACCCCAAACCATTAAAGCTGGATATTTGAATTGTAAAATCCGTACATACATTCCTAATCATCTGAGCTGTTTTAAGTGCCAGAGGCTCGGACACTCACAAACTTCTTAACACGGTCAACTTATTTGCTCTAGATTCGGGCATGCTTCCACAGATTGCATTCTAGAGCTTAAATGTATTAACTGCTCTCAAGCCCATTCCGCCGATTCAAAACTCTGCTACTAGTGGATAACTGAAAAATAAATTCAAGTAATCAAAACCAATAAAAATATCTCGTATCCTGAAGCCCGAAAATTAATGGTCCCATAAAATTCTCAAACATATGCCCAGGTTGCCAAAACATCAACTGCAACGACAACAACCCAAACAGATGAAACCATTACAAAAATAATATGCCCACCTTTAAAATTACTGCAACCATTAATATCCGTTCCGAAGCCATCTATATCTTCCTCAGTGCAGTAACTAAATCCTCTACATCAACTCAGGTACAACTCTTACCATCCACATCTTCTGTCACAGTTACATCGTCTTCTGAATCTCATCCACCTATTCCTTTAATAGATACTGCTCCCACCACATCTAATAGTTTATCTTTCTCTGCTGCATCTTCCTCATCCACAGTATCAATGATTACACCCTTACCAGCATTTCCTCTTCTTGAAACTACCACCACTACATCCAATACAATACCCGCTTACATCCCAGGATGCGAAACAAACTTCAAAACCCCGTAGGAAAAAATGTCCTCCTAAAAACACATCTAACACTATAAAACCAAAAATAGAAATTAAGATGACTCTTCATAAACCTAGGAAATCAGCACCTGTCAAATACAAAACGGGGGAGGAAGATACGATAGTATATGACGTGGAAGATGAGCTGGAATCAAATCCAAATGTGAAAAAGGATGAACTCTATTACACAGCGGAGACTTAGTTATATTTCCCACTAAATATAAAAAATAACTTTTTTCAATACTTTTTGAACTTGGTGGGGAATTTCCCCCACCAATCTCTGTTTTTTAAATCTATTGAAATTGACTTTAATACATATTTTAAGATCTTACCTTTTATTAACTGAAATTTTATCAAACTTTTTATTGCTTTTATACTTTTAATGTCTTAACGAATGTTTGGCGCAGTTTGGCCGGGGCTGGCTCTTGCGGCGAAGGCCCCAACACTCGTTCACTCACTCCCTCACCCTAACTCACTTTGGATATTTTACCATGTGTTTTATTATTTTAACAAATGTTTGACGCAGCATAGCCAGAATTGGCTCTTGCGCCAAAAAACTCCAAACTCACTAACCCTACTTGACGAATTAAAGCTCCATTTATTCAACTAGATAAATTCAAGGGATTCAACTTCACTAGACGGGAAAAGAAATAAAGAACGAAGTGTATGACAAGAAGGAGGGTCGAAAATAGAGAAAGATCACTAGGGTACTCCAGGTTCGTGAAACCCGTGCTTACCAAAGAGAGTAAACCCCTTGGAAAAAAGGAAAAGATCACTAAGGCACCTCGGGATTGTGACACCCGTACTCACCTAAAGAAGGTGAGCCCCCTGAAATGTAGTGTGCGTGTGCGCGCGCGTTTTATTAAACAAGCTACCGAAGTCAAGGTATATTGAAGCTATCTGCAGTCGTACTTCGAATTCTGCATTTGCGTATATATTTTGTTTCTGTTGTCACATACGTTGAGGAATATTTTTATAACTTAAATACATTGTTCAAAGTGGCATAAAATGTGTATAAATGTGTGTGAGAATTTCCAACCTAAAATTTAAGAGTTGTTCCTGCTTAAATTTAGACTCTTAAACGTCAAATCAGTCGATATGTCAATAAGCGTGATTCCTTCTTCATTGGCAAATCTGATTTATCCATTCATGCTTGACGCACGTGACTTATACGAAATTTAAGATTTTATTTTTTCCATGAATTATTTACATACAAGTCGCTCAGAAGCCAATGCGGTTATGTCCATTTTTTGATATTTTCTGAGATTCTTGTAAATTTTGATAAATAATATTCTTCTTAGTTTTTAAAGGATTTACTCTTCGCTTCCTTTTTTCTAGGTCATAGAAAATATCAAAAAAAAATGGACAACCGCATTGGCTTCTGAGCGACTCATATATTTAATAAGCCTGCTTTTAAGAATTTAAGGGTACGATTTACGCAAAAATTTTTAATTTAAGGATTTTTAAAATTTTTTGGGTTGCCTCCTATGTACGTATACTATGTTAAACAGATTTTGTGCTCAAAATTTCATAAAACGCTAGCCATGAAATGTTTTAAAGAAAAATCTTAAAATTTGTGAAGTGGTTTTAAAATGCTACTCCTCCTGAAAAAATTTATGTACATGCGTGAAATTTGATTTACAAGTACGTCAAACTATGTGTAATAAAAGTTGGCATGGATTTTGCGGGAACGTGATTTGTATTCATGCAATACTTCTTTTTATGAATGTCTATTGAAAATTCCTTAAAAAATGTATAAATTCTGAGTTCAATTATTTAAAAAAATAAATATTACTTTGATTCAAAAATGCATACCAACTTTTGTTAGATGTACTATTAGAAATATGTAAAAAAAATTTCAAAACATTAGGCACAATGGAAAAAAAGCCTTAGCATTTTAAATGAAGGCAAACAAGTTATTTTATCTTTCTGAGATAAGTCAGTTTAAAGTTTTGATTTGCCATAGAGATGTGAATAAAAACGAACGTAAAAGCTATCATAATTCTGCGCTTTTCAAGTTCTGAGCTTTTAAATTTTGTGAGGATATAGAAAAGTATATGAAGAAAAATTTAGGCTAAAAAATTAAATTTGATTTTTTGACCGATTTTGGTCAATTGAATCCTACTGTGTCCTCTTAATATTTTATAAAAATTAAAAATTTGTGCTTATATATATATATATATACAATCAGGTCTCGTTTTATGCGGTAGATACGTTCTACCGAAAAACGCATATAAAAAAATCGCATTAAAAAAGACATTACTTGAATGGAAAAAGTAGGGATACGTTCCTTAGTTTTCTAAAATCGCATAAAACCAAAACAACTAGTTAAAATTAACTTAAAACCGCATAAAAAAATTGCAGAAATGAAAAGAAATAGGCTGCATGATAAATTACTTCGAATGTCTGAAAGAAATTCATACAAAAGCTAAAAAAAAAAAAACACGTATTCAAACCTTAATTCCTTTTATTTTATGGAAAAGTAATACACATAGTTTTACATTTTTAATCATTATCGCTATCTGATAATGGTTTGCACCATTTGCGAAGTTCCAAATCACCTTCATCATCAGAAGAGACTGCCTCTGATTGCGGTAAAGGCCACGGATTTTCACAAACTTCATTCTCGTTCTTTGTAGCTCTTCCTTTTCTGACAATGTAATCAGTAATTAAACTTTGCGATGAGGATTCTTTTATTTTTTATGTAGTTCACGATATCCAGACATACAGTTCTGCAGCTCACGTTGTAATTCAGAGGCTCTTTCAGAATTGGGGTCATTAATAAGAAAATGATTTTCTAATTTACTGCAAAGTTGAAGACCTTCTTGAATTAATTTCCCAGTGAGGGGAGTTGATTTTTCTTCCTCATCATTATCACCTTCTAGACCTATGACGCCGTCTACAGTTAGATCTAAAGTTAAATCAATAATATCATTGTCACTTAATGCATCATCCACAAGCAAGTCATCTATATCATCGTGGCTGAAGGTATTAAAACCATCTCCTCCAATTTCATGTGCCAAATTAATTATTTCATCTGATAGTGTCGATGTTTGAGTGGTTGTATTGTCTGTCACACATGCTGGCCAAATCTTTTTACAACATGCATTTAAAGTTCTAGGTCTTATTTGAGCGGAAACAGATGCAACATGAATTAAACAATCAAAAATAGAAAATTGTTTCCACACCTCTTTTACTGTTAAGGACTCATTTTCTAGTTTATTCAAGATGAATTTGTACGTTGTCTTAATATAATATTTTTAAAAGTTGCAATTATGCCTTGATCTAATGGCTGAATAAGGCTTGTTGTATTGGGCGTAAGAAATACTAGTTGAACATTTGGATCTTCTAATTGTGGATGACTTGCTGCATTGTCAACAATTAATAAAACTTTAAAATCGAGAGATTTTTCCTTCATATAGGCTTCCACTTCTGGTACGAAACAATTATTGAACCATTCTGTAAAAATAGCTGTTGTCATCCAGGCTTTCGGGTTAGCCATCCAATGCACGGGCAGTTGTTTTTAAATCTTTACCTTTAGGGCGCGTGGTCTAAGAGATTTATTTATTAAGAGGGTTTCAATATCCGATCTCCTGATGCATTGCTACAAAGTAATAAGGTGACTCGATCTGTACTTGCTTTATGTCCACTTGCAGTTTTTCATCCTTTGCGATGTAAGTACGGTTAGGCAATTTTTCCAATAAAGTCCTGTTTCATCAGCGTTAAATACTTGATCGGCAGAATAGTCCCCATCTTCAATAATTTTCGCTAGCTCCTCTGGAAATATTTTTTTTGCTGCTCCTTCATCTGCTGTCACACTCTCCCCCTGTTATTATAATATTGCAGTATATTTCTTTTAAGAACCCGGAGTTGCTATCCTTTGCAAGCTGAAAATTCTTTTCCACCTTGGAAGTGGAAGTTGATGGTTCTGACTGTTTCATTGACTTATAAAACTGAAGAGGTTTTTCTTGGATTAAATAACCACTTACAGGAATCCTTTGAACTTGTTCCTCAATCAAATTACGATGGCTCTTTCCGTTCTTTCTAATAATACATCCCTTGTGTACGATGCAAATTTGGTGCTCAATTTTGTACCAGAAATGACCGATTTTCTTATTGCAGCTTCATTCTTTTTATGCTCTGACAGTAGATTCGCCTAAATTAAATGTTTTCCAATAGCCGTAGATCCTTCTCCTTTTCCTAAGCGATCTAAAATTGCAATTTTTCGTTTTCCAACGAAATTGACTGTCTTTGATGTTTTTTTTCCATTGGGCCAAATAAAATCTTAGAAAAGAAATTTTAAAAATTACACTTACATTTTCTAATGAAAATAAAACTTTACGACACTCACTTTAAATCCAGAAATCAAAATTTGGTGCTTATTATATTGCAACTTAAATTCGCCACTTATTAAAGTGAAACTTTTATAAAAATGAACGAGGCACCGCTAAGGGAAATGTAATTTCGAAATAATGATATCGTATCGGTATACTACTGAAATACTACTGAAACAACGAATGCGAATTTAAGACTGTCGCAGCCGAGCCGCAGATGTAAGTACCAAAAAAATACGGAAATTCTCTCGGAATACTACGATCTACGTCTCAGTATAAAAAATAATAATAATAACAAAAATCTAGAAATGTTTGGAATACAAACCGCACAACTTCAAAATCGCATAAAAACAATCCGCATAAAAAGATACCTGACTGTATATATATAAATTTATAGGGGCTTTAATTAAGCAAAAAAAAAAAAAACTCTGACAAAGTTCCAGGGTATCCAGGTTGAAGACCTCTGCTCTAATACAAAATTGAAGACAATTCAAATTAAAGTAATTTAATTAACGATATTATCAGAGATTTTACAAGAAATATACATTTTTAGGTTTGTGAAATTAGCATTTTAAATGAAGACAAACAAGTTATTTTATCTTTCTGAGATAAGTCAGTTTAAAGTTTTGATTTGCCATAGAGATGTGAATAAAAACGAACGTAAAAGCTATCATAATTCTGCGCTTTTCAAGTTCCAAGCTTTTAAATTTTGTGAGGATATAGAAAAGTATATGAAGAATAATTTAGGCTAAAAAATTAAATTTGATTTTTTGACCGATTTTGGTCAATTGAATCCTACTGTGTCCTCTTAATATTTTATAAAAATTAAAATTTTTTGCTTAAATTTAGGGGCTTTGATTAAGTAAAAAAAAAAAGGATCACTTGTGAAACCTCTGACAAAGTTCCAGGGTATCCAGGTTGAAGACCTATGCTCTAATACAAAACGAAGACAATTCAAATTAAAGTAATTTAATTTACGATATTATCAGAGATTTTACAAGAAATATACACTTTTAGGTTTGTGAAATATCCAACTCTTGTGGATTTCATTTAACAGCCTTTCAATCAACACTTAATGTTCAAAATCGAGCTTTAACACTACCTTCTGCGCATCACATGTGCGCATTAATGCTGACCTACACTTGCATCCTTTACAAGAGTTCCAAATGATTTTCTAAACGACGCTCATTAGTACAAAGTTTATTGCCCTCCAAACAGATTCGTAATAATTTGAGCGAGCGTATTAAAAAAAGAATAAAATAAGGAAAGAAAAAAAAAGGGGAAGAAAGGATGGAATGAAAAAGAAAGGGCGTTGTCACGCAAGGCAAAAGAGCAATAAAGGCTATGCAGCAGCACATTTCGAGATGATCATTTTGTTTTATTCTTTTTGATTGAATGGCAACAGTCATTAGTTATCTGAGCGACGTTTACACCTGTTACCCTGTATTTGAGAATGGCAAATTCTTTTTTGGCGATTGCAGCCGAGTTGCAGCGTAGTGGTCGTTGGGATTAATAGTACATTAGATCGATATGTATTAAGAATAATTGCCTAACTTTTTGAATAATATATGTTTAATGCTGTTGAATATTTTTTTCTTCCGAATTGTTCATTGTAAATCTCTTTGTTGTATAATTATTCAACTTTATAAAGATTTTTTTTTAAATATGGAATATGTTCTTTGTGTGTGAGATAAAATGTGTAACAAATTTCTGACTCTATGTGTGTGTATATATGTTTACGTACAAATTTGTGGCAATAAAGCATACAAAGGAGAATACCTCTTCCCCTACCAGTTATATTTTTTTTCTTAAAACTCGAAGAATATTTGTGGGACAGTTTTTGGACCATTTTTGAAGAAAAATTAAACCAACTGCAAATATAAAGCTTAAGGGAGTTTAATGTTATTGCTTCATAAAAAAAAATTTCTAAATCATACTTTAAAATATATACTGAACTATTTTAAATAATAAAAAAATAAATATTTCTTAATTTTCAACTTTAAAATGATGTAATTTTAAAGTATCTTAATTTATATTTCAACAGAAATGACACACACATACAAAAAAAAGGGGTTTTTTTACTAAGAAAAACAGAACTTTCACAGAGATCAGAATCTTATACAGAACTTTTCACTGTGTATATAATGTAAATTCTACGCACGCCCAATTCAGCATCACAGCATAGAAGATGAAGTATGAAACCCATTTGATACCTTATCGAAGTGGTTCTTAAACTTTCGATCACCGCGGTCCCCTTTTATATATTAGCCTGATATCGCTGACCCTCAAGATATTGAGCACCCCTTCCTGGATTAATATTCTTGATCGAAATACATGTCCTAGTAGAGTTTTTTTCATTTGGCAGCAATTTAGTGATCTACTCTAGGATGGCACATCTTTTAATTTTTCTACGAGGCATATCAGAGTCTATAAAAAGGAAAATCTTAACATTAAATGAGAGATCTTTGCGGACCCTTTAGAAAAGATTGTGGACTCGGGTGGGCCATAGTTTAAGAACTACTGCTTTAAAGAAAGGATTAATTCATTTATAAATTAATTAGAAGGATAATAAAATAAGCTGTTCTAGATGAGTGCGGGTGTCACAATCCCGAGGTGCCCTAGTGATCTTTTCCTTTTCCGAAGGGGTTTACTGTCTTTGGTAAACACGGGCTTCATGAATCTGGGGTACCCTAGTGATCATTCTCTATTTTCGACCCTCCTTCTTGTCATTCACTTCGTCCTTTATCCTTTCTTTCTTTTCCCGTCTAGATCATAGATTTTCACTATGTTTGGCGCAGTATAGCCAGATGTGGCTCTTGCGCCCAAACCCCCAAACTCCCTCACCCACTCCCTACAGCAGTAATCCGAAACCTTTTTATCGCCGCGGACCTGTCAACATTTCATAATTTTGCCGCGGCCCGCTGAGGATGGGGCACGTTGATTGATTATATTTCAGCTTGTTTTGATTTAGCAATTTTAATTTAGTTACATTTAAATATGCCTTCAGAATAAAATATAGTTACACCAAAAATGAATAAAAGTGATTTAATGTGGAATATAAAGTGATTTCCGTGGAAAGTTGCGCAAATCCGAGAGAAATGCGCAGCTTTAAACAAAATGACAATAGTTTAATGTTCTTTGGGCGGCCCGGCACCATTTGATCCACGGATCGGTACTGGTCCGCGGACCGGGTGTTGCGGATCACTGCCCTACAGGATAACGGGTATAGTATTAAAATCAGAGTAGTTTTTGATCTGTGAAAAAATTTTCGGAATTCAGGTTCTATTCTTTTACATGATGCGATCCTTCCGTGATGTGTCGTAGAAATTAGGAGATCGCTTTAGCAGCTTGATCTTGACATTCTTAATATTATCAATGTTTGTTTGTTTGTTTTTCTAATGGGCTGCATCATAGCAACTAAGCCTTTGAAGACACGGCAATTCCCTAAATGTAAGATCCATTTCAATGGTGGTGGCATCTAATGGCGTATCTCGCTACCAAATTTGGACTCTTGAATTAATTTAATTCAAGCTCTCGTCAGATGCTCAATAAATATCAATGCTAATCTTTTTATTATAAGTACCATCTTCTTTATTTCATCCCGATTCAAAATCGCGAGCTTTATTGTCAACAGTATTAGCATATTTTCATGGACTACATCAGAGGTTCCCAAACTTTTTTGTCTCATAGACCCCTTGCCATGTTTTTCGGTGCAGGGTAGACCCCTGGTTAATTAAGATTGAATTTTTGCAAATTTATCACCTTAAATGTCTTTTTGACAGCTAGTAATACTACTTGAAATGAATTAAATTTAAAACTAATGAAGTATAGACTTAAAAGTTTAAAAATGATATGCTAATTAAATTAAAAGTTAATTAATACATAAAATAACTGTTAAATAAAATAACCAAACAACACACAATTGATTTTTATAAGAGGGATGAATCTGGTGCTACTATAACAAATTTTCAACATTTAGTATTTATCTTGTCAGGTTTAACCTTAAATCTCCTCTGTTAATAGTGTCCAGTTTCTTTTTTTGTTTTGGAGATTGGCGACTGCGCTGAAACTCCTTCTTACTAGGAAAAATAATTAAAAACTTCCTCACAATGTTCCATAATTCGGTACAAATAACAGGTTTGCCTTTTTAAAGCTAAAATTGCTGGCATCCATTTCTAAACTTTAAAATCTTCAATGGTGCATATCAGGATCAGTTCTTGTTGTCATGTGACATTTTTTTCAATATGACCATATAAATTCATAGCCTACTATGGTATTACCATAGTCAAAGCATTCTCAAACCTGGTTTTAAAATCTGAATAAAAGGCAGTTAAATGTTGAACGTAGGTTAAAACGTGCTAACAGATTGTTTGGGTTTAATGTGAGAAAATTCCGGACCTCCAGTATTATACTTCTTGAGTTAACTCTGGAAAGAAACGCTGAAATGGTTCCTGCTTTAAAAAAATTATGCTGTCACCTTGTAAGGGCAAATTATCATCATTAAATTTAGTAAATAAATATGCTAAATAAGTAAAATTTGGTTTCCACTTGATCAAATTTTCTTTGAAAATTAAAGCCCCGATCTAGTTTAATGAGAGCCAATATTACATAGATCCCCACTTACACCTCATTGACCCCCGAATTATTTTTTTGCTGACGTGGACCCCTTGCAGGTCGTTATAGACCCCTGGGGGTCTATATAGACCACTTTGGGAATCACTGGACTACATTAAAATAAAAAAAATTAATGTTTGTCCTTATGATAGCTCGGTACTCTATAAAACGAAACTTGAGATTATTTTCTTAAAAAATGATAAAGTATTTCTTTCGTTTTTTCTACATGTGAGATAAAGTTTGATAGTTAATTATAACTGGTTTGAATTCAAAAATATTTGTAGCAGGGGTTGGACAAATAGTGGTCCACAAAGAGGGGTTTTTTTGCGGTCCTCCAAAACAATAAGAAAAAAAATAGGCATAAATTGTTTTCTATATTTGAGTCAATATTTATTTTTTAGGAGAATTCTCCTTGCATGAAGATTAACAATAAGAGTAAATATATGTGAAAAAAATTGGCCGGAAAACTTACATGATGTAATGACAGTTTCAAAAACAAATTTCACTCCTGATTTGAAAAAAAAAATGTAAAAAGTGTGATGAGGTACATTTGTCTCGTTAAGCTGATTCTGAAATTAATTGGGCTTGCAGCTTTAGATATGAAATCAGCACAATAAATAAATTGAATGAAACTGCTATTTACTGTACAGTAGAACGTCATTTATCCGAATCAATTGGGACCGGACACCGTTCGAATACGCGATTGTTCGGATAACCGAAAACCGAATGCGATCCATGTTGTATATGAATATTGGAAATCATCAAATGCGGGAAACGTGCTCGAAGAAAAAGCAAAATAGGTGCAAAATGTCGCGATTTTACCTTTATTGTGGAAAATTATCACTTATTTTTCGCTTTGCCATTGTACACCTCCGTTTTTTAGCTGCGAGGTCTATGATTCTTTTGAGCAGCAGTAGTTGAGTAGAACAGCACTCTGATTGTTGTTCGTAGCTGTGTCTAACGCAGAAAATGTGTCAGCATTTGATGGACTCTTACTACTTTCGTTGTTGTTGTTGTCCTAGTCTTCATCCGTTTCATCGTCGACAGGATCGGATTCTTCTTGAACGGAAATCCAATCTTATCATCATTTATCATTTGAAATCCACAGTCTTATGCATCGAATGCCATCCAGGTTTCTACACCTTCTTCATCGCATCCTGGAAGCGATGTAGTAGTTGACAAAAAAAAAAAAAAAAGGTCCTGATATAGGGATGGCAATTCTTTACGAAAAAGGTCGACTTTCAAATCGATTCGAATCGTAACCTGATGAATCGATTCACAAAAAAATCGAAGTCTAAAAGATCGATTTTTTTTCAAGTCTGCATTTACAGTGTAAATATAAATCCCCATTTTATGAAAAACAAGAAAAATACCTTAATAAACGATCACTTATCAGTAAAATCAGGGGAGAGGCGGATTTTTTAGTTCAAGGAATTCGATAATTATAATTATCTTTATTACCGTATCAAAGTATCAGGTATAAAAGAAGATATTTATTTTCTAAATGTATTTGTTAGGTTAAAAAATTTAGAAGGTAGATTATGTAGCTTATAGTTCTGATTGCTTAATATATTAATTTTTTAAAAACAACAGTCTGTCAAGTCTACTGGAATCCAAGCGGTTCCGCTCATCACTTGCGATGTTGCCGGCAATCGAAAAAAGGCGCTCACGAGGAACATGATCCCTCGATACTCATATACATTATGGCTATTGAGTGAACGTGATGATAAAAATAGTTTTTTTTTTTCTTCTTGCCAGTAAAGTATAGATCATACTTCAGGTGCACAACTGCCTGCGATAAATAGTGTTTTAATTCTTCGTTTTGTACGGTTTTTACGAAAACAGATAAAATCGAATGTCGATTTTCTAGGGTGAAATATCGATTCACTGAATCGATTCAATGCTACATATCGAATTAAAAATTCGATTTTTTTTTGCCCCAAGAAATCGATTTTTCGATTAATCGAATTCAGATCGCGATCCCTATCCGGATATTTGACGCTCAGGATAATAAACGTTCGGATAAACAACGTTCTACTGTACACTGATTGATTTTTATGGTACAATTTCTACTTTTTCTGAGATGCAATCTTTTTAAAAAGGTGCGAACCCTCGGTATCCTCTGCTTACACAATGTGGCTCTCGTGCCAAAACTATTGGCTACCCCTGATTCATTACAATAAATATACAGTAGGACCTCTATATAACGAAGTCGCTAAATCCCGAAAAAAAGTTCGTTATATGGAAAACTCGTTATACAGAGGTTCATCTTTTAATATACTTTATAAACTACATAAAACAAATTTTAAATGCATAAACACTATATATTAAAAAAAGTAATTATTTACACCTTTTTGTAAACTAATATTTATGTATTTTACATATCTTACCCATCAAAAAAAAGAAGAAGAAAGAAAGAAAGAAAAACTGTGCAAGGAAAACAAGAAAAAGAATGTTCAGGAATATACTGAATTTTCAACATTAAAAAACTAATTTCAAATTAAACTTAATGAATTTTAAGGACATTTACTAATTTTAAGGATACAAATAATTTTAAACGTTCTTTATTTTATAACTATAGATTCTAAACATACTTTACCACATGCGTCCTTAAATTTAACTACTCATAAAATCTGTTAATTTTGTTTCAGTTTTTTTTATTGAAAAAATGCGCTTTGTTTCATAATAGATACGCTCGCATCTTTGCAATGCACCAGAACTCCCTTTACGACACCATAAAATGTGTTAAAAGAGACAATAACTTGAAATGTCCAGAAATACTTACAAAATATGGAGTTCGTTACATAGTTCGTTAGATAGGAAAAAGTTCGTTACATAGAAAATGCACTTCGCTTTTGGGAGATTATTTTACGAAGAAAATCGTGAAATGTTCTTGGTTCCATGAAAAAGTTCGCTATATAGAAAAATCCGCAATATAGAGGTTCGTTATATGGAGGTTCGACTGTATATTAATTAACGGAATTAAAGATTGATTTTTAAAAAAAAATTCCTTAAATTGAAATTTCAGTGAAAATAAAAATTTTAAATGTTCAAATACAACACTATTATTATCGTTATTCGTGCAGAATTTATCTGAGAATAATACAAGTATGTATCTTTACAGTTGTAGTTTCTACTCCTGGAATGCTATTAGTTTCAAGAATCAAGTGTGGCCGCGGTAGCCTAGTGGTCAAGGTAACGGTCTCGTGGCAGACATCTCATGAATTCAACCCTAGAACCTCTGAAGACCCGACGTGCAGAGGAGACCGATGCACGTGAAGTATTTTGAAATTCAATGTTCTCTTGTTGGTCTGGTGTAGAAGTTAGGAAAGGGGGTGTCAGCCACGTGACACCCTCTAGTAGCTAAATAATGCGGCGTTAATATTCACTCACTCACTTAAAAATCATGAAGGATTCCTTCACAGCTAACGCGGCTTACTTTACGTGATACCATTCCCCCCCCCTCCCCTTTTTTTTAAATGGAATACATTATAATTTTGAGTAATAATAATGTACCCACTCAAGGAAATGCTTTTTATTTTATAAAAATGAACACGTAAAAATAAAAAATTTATTTGGTCTTACATTTTTCTAAAGAACTCCTTGACACATGAATATTTGGTGTCGAATTTCAAATGAGAATAACCTAGGGTGTTCTCCCTCAAAATTGGGGTGGAATCGAGATTGCGGCGGTGTGATATCTATATGAACTAGTACTTAACCGATCACGCCAAAACGGTCGTCTTGGCGTGATCGGTAACGTACTCGTATTCGTTCGGAACGGAAAGTACCCAGAACGAACCTTCCTTCCTTCATTGGTGACCCGGACGTGATCTGAACCACACCCTTCATGCGCCGCAGTCGTGGCGCCATCTATCCACCGCAAAAGCAACCAAACCGTCAAACATTGACGCAAATAAGCCGTTACTTCTCAAAGCCGTCTCACACAAGTGACACAACTGCTTACATGCTCGTCACGAATATGATATCGTGCGTTCGCCTATTCGCCGAAACACTGGCAGGGGAGTATGCGGCGGTGTGATATCTCAAAACGGTCGTCTTGGCGTGATCGGTAACGTACTCGCATTCGTTCAGAACGCAAGGTACCCAGAACGAATCTTCCTTCCTTCAAGATAATCGTATTTTCACTTGCATGGTGCTTAAGGCTAGGCGTACATCTAGCCCCTTGCCATAATAAATTTCGTGGGTTCGGATCTGATGCAGTCGAGATCCGGTAGCATAAGAAACAACACAGTACCTCTCCCTGTATTTATCAAATCAAAAGTTATTATCAACAAAAATTAGACATATTTCTTAAACTGTCAGTCGTCTAGATATCTTTTATAAAGCAAGGAAACTTAAAGATTGATCTCGAATTTGATAGAAATTTGACGATAGAATCAATGTCTTAAGAAAGATGAGGATATATAGCTTGAGTGAAGTTATGCACCTGTTAAAAAAAAAAAACATAAAAATTCGATTCATTTAATTTATATAATTGATTTTTTAAGTAATGAATTTTCTTTGAATTTGAATAAAGTGTGATACATAAAGCTTATTACGCCAAAATACAGAATAATGATTTATGTACTATAAATTTTTTTTTAATTTAAGGATAAATTGAAATGAGATGCTTCTTAATAATTGAAAGTAGAAGTCAGACGTAATATTCAGCCCTTATCGAAGTTAGAAATCACAACTCCTCTGCTGACATAAGGGAAAATAAAGGGGGAAAAAATGCATGAAATTCTCTCGCGATTGGTGATGTCCATAAATCGTTTTAACATAGCGATTATTTAAAAATGAATCTGTTTTTGTTGAATCTTAATGAATGTAGAATTTTTTTTTTGGGGGGTGAGAAAATTAGTGTATTTAGATATAGTATGTATATGTTACCGTTAAAGTATGAAATCCGTTATTTCATAGAATAACTAGGTATTTCATGAAAATAACTTCATCAGTCAGTTAAAGTATATAAGATTATTGAATTCTCTCTGCGATTTAACTAGGTATTCTATAGAATAACGATTACTTGATCGTTAAAGTATGAAATACGACACTCGAAAGTTCTTTGAACCGGTTCTAGCTGCTTTGGTAAGAATTCTTCCGATTTGGCAGAATAAAACAACTGTACTCTAGATATCAGTTTAGTATATGACAGCGAGAATTAATTTCCATTGAAGAAGTTCCAAATATTGAAACAACGCTTCGATCTGTAGCAACAGCTCAAAGTTGCAGTACTGGACAAGGATTAAAAAGTGCTCGTGTAATTAAAAAGTGTAATGGTAAAAAGTGGGCTTGCTTCAAAAATAACAAGCAGTCCAATTCATAGTATCATCACAGCAATCCTTGATCTAATAAATAATGAAAAGTAAAACTAAAATATCTCATAAAAGTTTTTAAAATTAATATTCTCTTACATTTTTGTCTTTAAAAGTTTACACAATGTTTTTTATGAAGCAATGGTTTTTCTTAACAACATATATTTTTGTGTTGATAATATTTAAATGTAACTTATATATTTTTGCAACAATTTTTTTTTTTTCTTCCTCTTTCTGTTTAACTAATGTTAGCAATATGAGCATTAATAAATTACATCATCTACTTTCCGTTATTATTTATGAATTATACATCCGCAAAAGAGATAAAATGTATTTTTCGAGAGATTTTAGCTATTTATGATCAATTTATAAAATATCTTTGAAATTCTTTATTTTTCACTTTAACGGTCTAACCTTGGTTATTTCATAGAATACCTAATTATTTCATAGAATAACTAGGTAAAATATGAAATTTTTCATCTATTATATACTTTAACTGACTTGTCTAGTTATTTCATGAAATACCAAGTTATTTTATAAAATAACAGAATTATACACTTTAACGGTGAGGTATATACAGTTATATAATTAAAAAAGGTTTACTTGAATTTATCTAACTTTTTGCTAAAACGATTTATTAATCTCATTTTTTTTCTTACGATTTTTTTCAAATTATGCTATAGTTAGCATTGCGCGGCTAAGATCTCTAATCCCCCAAGCCGGTTTGACGAAGCAGAATTTTTTCGCTTCACAAAACCAGTGCATTTCTTTCGTTTTCTGAAAATCGTTCTTTATTTTAGTTCCTTCCAATGCCAATGTGTGAATTCATGCACATATACATTTATTTAAAATAATAATAATAAAACACTTAGAATTAAATTCAGAAGTATATTTAAGTCTGTGTGGAATCATCATAAAAATAACGTAAAATTATTATGCCTTTTTAAGAACAAGAAATGACAATTTTTATTCGCCAATCTGTGTGTTAAAAGTCCCTATGCCATAGACATTATTCCGTAATATATAATCTCAAGATTCTTTGTAATAAAAATTACATCGTCGATTATAAAACCAATATATATTGTCGCCGACATTGATTTCTAACTAGTTTTCATAGGAATCAGACATATCAACTACCAAAAATCTTGACTTCACATTCAAGCTTTGTCAAGTCGATTTCTCAGAGTAGAAATATTAATCAGCCAGCGAAATGTGTTCTTTTTACCTGTAGCTCCACCGCGCAGGCGCAGTACCCAGAGTTATTTCGGGTTCCGCGGCCCTAGCAACTGCGAAATGTTCCAATCTTTCTCGTTTGCAGTGCGTACGCGTTCCGCTTTCTTTCTCCACCCCGCGTCTTCTTGAAGCCTTGGCTCAACGAGTCACGTGGTTGCCCGGCTCTCTATCCTCGCTTTCCGCTTTGGCGACTTTTTTCTTTATTTTTTGGTTTTGTTTTAGGTTTAACACAGATTGGGGAGGAGTTGCTATTTTGGTATGTTTATCGTTCTTTTGGCAAATGTAGGTGTATAGTATCAGAAGTGCTTATTGAGTGAATGGAGAGGGTGAGACCGATTTTTTTTAATGGCATGCTTTGAAGATTTATGCTGTCAATAAAAAAGAAGTGAATCATTAAAACCAAAGAACAATGAATCAGAGAAAGATGTTCCTACGAACAGGTGGGATTACAAACTTTTAATTTTCATTATATTTGTGTTGGTGATGATATTATCAACACAAATATATGATGTAGATTAATATAAACTTAATGTACCCTCTATAATACATCATCAAAATTTCCTGTGCAAAAGTTAGAATTTTTCATTTTAGAATGTGATCATTGGCTCAAATCTATTCCCAAAACATTTGAGGATCTTACGCCCATATCAGAATTTTTATGAGGAACATATGCATAAGCAATTAGTCTGTTATACTATGTCATGTATGGAATACTGTAAAGTTATTCAACAACATATTAAAAATATCTTGCAAATGACAACAAATGACTTTTGGGAAAAAATTTCGAAAGATGTTTGAAGAGCTCTGAGCACGAAGAGGAAACAAAAACAAAAATACGAAAGAGATATAAGTAGTGCTGTGATGATCTCCTTGGACCTCACTTTGAGAACGAGAATAAATAGGAGTCATATAAGAACCAGTAGCCATTTTTATAAACAACTTTCTTTATTTGGTTATCTTATCCAAATAGAATCAAAGACTTATTAACAAATATATGTAACTAGTATTATGAGGTTTTAAAGGTAATATCCTTTAAATTAACTTAATTAATGATCCAATTAATTAACAATTAAATAACGATCACGCAGAGATTACCACGATAAGAGATCCCAGAATTATATTCTATGTTCTTCTTGAACATTTAATTTTAATTTCATTCGCAATAATAAGACTAATATTTACCACACTGCAATTCAGCTCAGCTCAATTTTTATCTGAGATTAAATCATCCAACAAGAAATCTTCAATTTAACTTCACTATAACTTTCTGCTTCAATCTCTATCTCCTATTGCTCCAACTTTACTATTCCGTTTGACTTAAATACTTTATCTAATCTGCATATATAACAAGGAATCCTGTCCTCTTTTGTAGTTGATTGGAAATAGGTAGGGAATTAAATTTCCCTAAAAAGGACGACTCAGAGGTTAGTGATAAAGTTCCGTATAGATTTGTCACAGTGTTGCAGTATAATAACAGTTTCTAAACTTCAATGTATTTCACTCGCTTCACGTGATGCTAATGCAAAATGCAGATGAGAAAAAGGAATCTACACTTTTACAATCTAAAATTCTTTGTAACATTGTAGTGTACTGATAACCTAAGCTTTTCATAACTTGGAGCCACAGTCAAATAAGGAAAACTCGGGAAATTTCTATACCCTCTTTCCCCCTATGTAAATTTTGATGCCTAATTAAAAGAATTAAATTATGAAAGCACTATATATTTCTGTGAGAAAGAGGGAGTTTTATTGAAGACACAACTAAAGCAATAAGAGAGCTATTGTAGACGGTCCGTGTAATTTTGCACCATGATCAACTGACGAAGACGACAGCTAAATTGGCAACCCCTCTCTGAATTTCCACGCCACCCCAACGGGAGGACTTTCAGCATTGATAGATTAAACGCGCATCTGCCCCTCTACACGGCGGGTCTTCAATGGCTCTGCCACGAGCAGGAACGTTCTTAAAACTCTTAAGGCCCTGGGCCCAGAGAAATCTTAAGATATTTTGAGGCCCTACCTGAGATCTTCAAAAGTAGACAGTATATAGCATGCATTGTCAAATACTTGTTCAAACGGTAATTTGAAACAAATAAATGTGCACACAATTCACAATCTCCAAAACCCAGATACAAACCGGCTCGACCAATGGCTGCATTTCGACTAAATGAGTTGAATGATTGTTTGTGGTATTAGGCCTAGGCCTAGACATGGACAATGGTCATCACATAATAATACAGTCTTACCATTTTTGTCAGTTGGCATGCAGTTTGAAATTCCCTGTTTTTCGGAGAATATGAACGGGAATAATTTTTGACCAATAAAATTATCCGGATCAAGATCGTATTAAGATGGAGTCGAGAACGAAACGAGGCCCCGGGCCCAGTTGGCCCATACCTTAGCACGCCCCTGACTACGAATTCGCGTTTCCCATGTAGAAGGAGTGAATATTAGAACATTAAAGTACTAGCATCGTCTCCGCGTCAACCTGCATCAAATCCAAAAAGTAATTAATTCTATTGAAAAAGTGTTTGAGTGTTTATTAAATTATAGAATTTTATTTTAGATTTTTATTCCCTTATTTAGAGGGGGAAAGGGGGATTTTGTCATGTGTTCTTGCACTTTTTTCTCTATTTTCTCTTTGATTAATTCTAAATCGTTCCCAATAGCTTATTGTGTAATTACCATGCTATGTTAATTAATTTAATTCAAATTATCTTCAAGAGTTATTAGATAGAGGTTGCTATCTTATTTATGACACACTTTGTAAAATGTATTGTACGTTTCTTATCATGCTCAATTAAAACACGGTTGAATGATGTGATCGAATTTTTAAAACATCAAAACAACATAAAGATTTTTAAAACAAAACAAAGTATGAAGATAATTTTTGTTTAAAAAACGTGATATTCTGGGCTTGTACTGACTAGGAATAAGAATGCTGACACAAGTTGAAAACAGTATAATCTTTTGGAAATAAAAAGATAATTAAGATCGGAAAGTGGAAGTTAAAATAATTGTGTGTGCACCTTTTTACTTAAATTTAATTCCAAAAAAGGAAATCTTGAGTTTAAAAGCATATAGTTTTTTTAAATTATTAATGTAAAAAAATAATGAATTATTACAACAGAGTGAAACATTTAGATTAGGTGTTTTAGACCCCGAAACCACAAGCTTTATTTTGATTCGAAAATTACAGCGTTGGAAAAAAACATGTGTTTGGGAAACATTCGAAAAGGATATAAAAAATGAGTAGATAGAAATAAAAAAAGGAAATGCAAATACTTTTTATACGTAACATGCATGCATTTTTTTATTAAAATTTCTTTTTAAAAATATAACATTAAAATTTCAAAAAATTATTGAGTTTAAAGAAAAAAAATGACAATCAATGCACTTTGGAAAATATAACCGATAAAAACTGGTTATATGAGAAAAAACACCCGTTATTATTTTTTTTGGAAATCTTTATTTCTTCAATTAAAACTGTACTATCAAATTACTTAGACATTTTCCCTGCGTTTTTAATTTGAAGTAAACATACACTACGAACAATTTTAGTAGAAATATTAGTTGGTAACATTATCTTAACCTACTGTATGCAATTTTAATACTAACCTCATTTTTTGTTTTATTTATTTACAGTGCAAAGCAATTGAAAAATAAGTGTAAGAGGCTTAAATATACATTGTAGCGTACATTCAACATTAAGATAAAGAATAATTGTCAGTCCCACGCTCTTTAACATTTAAAAGTGTATGTAAATTTAGTAAATAAAATTTAGTTACTCGTTTCAAACATTACATTATTTGAAATATTAAGGTCAACAAATAGTTAAAACTCACTGTGTCATTATAAATGCTTGTCTTTTTTTAAAATAATGGCTTTTAGTAGTGACGCAAATAATTTTTCCAATTGATGTCACTTGTGTTTCCTTTTCCCCTCCCTCTCTGTAATTTTTTTCTATTTTTGACTTTTTAGAAGGAAGGCATGGTGTTATACACAATTAATTTAGATATTTTTAAATGATCGATATTAGAGATTTGTGGATGAGAGAGAGTAAAATTTATAAATGATTAATTGCACAAAATATATTTAAAATATCTCTTTTATATTGAAAATATGCATGGTTATATTACTTGCAATATTTCTTTGCCTTTCCTCCAAATTTTTTCCAGAGAATGTCTTCAGAAAATACGAGGGTGAGTCGGAAATCAAGTTTTACCTGTCAACTGTGGTCAGAGTTGAGTATGAAAGTCAAAGCATAGAATGAGACATTAAAGATAAGACATAAATTTATTTTTCCACATAAGTACCAAGCACACTGAGACATTTTTCATACCACTAGATAAACTTCAGAAATCCTTGCAGGTAAACTCAGGGTTTTGCATGCGGATGAAGCGTTTACTTTTGTGTAGACCTTTTGGAGGTTGGAACTATCAATGCTACGCACTACTGTGACACCCTGTCGAAATTGAAAGAGGTGATTCGGAAAAAACTGTCTGGGTTTTTCAAATATGGCGTTCTGTTGTTAAATGACAATGCGACACCACACTCAGAGACGGTAACGCAAAACCATATTGTAACTCTTGGGTGGGAGCACGTACACCATCCGCCATACAGTCCTGATCTCGCACCAAGTAACATTCATTTGTTACCGGTTTTGAAGAAGAATCTCTCTTGAAGTCGCTTTGGAAGCTGAAGTCAAACTAGCCGTTAAACGCTTCTTCCATATGCAAAGCCATGAGTTTTCTCCGGGGGACTTTTTGAAGCTTATCAAGCGGTATGACAAATGCCTCAATGTACTTCGTACTTATATGGAAAATAAAGTTATGCCTTATATTTAATGTCTCATTCTATGTTTTGACTTTCATACACAACTCTGACCACAGTCGATAGGGGAAACCTACTTTCCGACTCACCCTCGTATTTTCCTAATTTTAAAAATCATTGTTGTTTTGTTAGTGAAATAAAAATTATTTCCACCTGTTGGATTTTACGGATCTAATTTTTTTTTTTTTTTTAAAAAGAAATTGTGTCGAAGTTTATTGGAGAAACTTAGAATAAAACCCAGAATATGTCGTCCTCTGTCACCAGATCACGCTTCAAAATCAAGTACTCTTCTATTAAAAGCCAATTAAGTCATTCTAGAGCAACTTTAACTCATCAAAACTGACCAACAAATAAAACTTTTATCAAATCCCGCGTAAATTTAATCACCGAACTATCGGCAACAATTCTTTATACGCAATGGTAACATTCACAGCCGGTTCACACTGATACGCAGAACCACATACCCAATATTTGATAGAGTTCGATGAACTGTTTACTCAAATGACACTTGTAAGTTCACCAAAGTTCTCTCTGTGAGGTGGGCTAATATTTTAATACTTAAAACCATCATAAGAGTATCTCAAATCGGTTTAAATATTATTTAAATTCTACTTCAGATTGCATGTTATCTTAGAACCGTGTTTGTCGAAACAGACCGCACCAAACCAATATTACAACAGTTCCTCCTCTCTAATCTGAAGTTAATTTCGCAACCTTAGTGGGTCACTAATCTAACCTAACCCCAAACTATTTATCTGATCTTATCACTTCCAAAAATATCAGATAATTTATATGAGTATACACGCAATTGCTCACTGATTTTTTTTGTTGTTTTTATTTGTTTATGTACTGGGGTAATGGATAGATTATGCAGAAGAAAGTGCATAAAGTTATCGACATTTTTTTGATGACCCGTTGGAGTTTGACCTTAAAGATGAGATGTTATCCGCACTGAATATTGAATGGCATATGTATTGGATAGAACTTTAACTCCTGTTATCACCGTTTAAGCAAGAGAAGTTACTATTCTCCATAGGAATATATGAACTTTTTTTCTTGTTTAATAACCAACTTAAACTCTTCTCGGTTTTTTTTTTCCGAGGCTGATGACATCAAAACATACAAAATAATGTTAAATAAACTCATCAATTAGAAAATTAGCAATCATAACTTTTTAGACAGCTGTAATACATTCAGTGACGTATTAAGGCAGGGGCTAACTGGGCCTCGCCGTCGACAGGGGCTTCGTTTCATTCTTGACTTTGTCTAAATAAGATCACTATTCGGATATTTTTGGTCACATATTATTCCCGTACATATTTTCCGAAACACGGGGAATTTCAAACTGTGTGTCAACTGGCAAAAGTGGTTAGACTGTAGTATTATGTGACCGTGTTGTCCATGTCTAGGCATATGTCTAATACTATAAACAATCATTCAACTCATTTAGTCGAAATGCGGTCATCCGTCGAGACGGTTTGTGCATAGATTTATGAGTCGGGCACATTTATATATTTCAAATTACCGTTTGTATAAGTATTTGGCAATGCATGTCGTACACTATCTACTTTTAAAGATTACAGGTAGGGCCTACTTTTGCATAGGGAGCCAGGGCACCAAAAAAAGATTTATCTTGGTCCTGGGCCTCAAAAATCATAAGATGACCCTGACTACATTCACAATTTCTATGCCCCTCATTGAATCAATTACTGTCAAGTGGTGAAAATGACCCTTTAAAAGCTAGTGGTGTAACGGAGAATATTAGGGTCCTCTGAAAAGTCAGGTTTTACGCCCCAAGCCCAAATACGTACTTGAAGTCAGTCAGGCTTTGGGCCCCCTAGAATCTCTGCTTCCCCCCCCAATGCGGGAGTATACGTTTCGCCACTGTCAAAAGCACATAGCTTTCAAAATTTCCCTTGTACTCCACTGTTAGGAGGGAATAGGCGAGAAAGAATGGCTATATACAGGAGCATAGCTGCCGCCGTATCAATTATACGAGGCTTCCAAGCTTCAGGGGGTCCATGTGTAAGGAATAAATCGTAAAATTTTATCAAATTTTATTAAGAGAGCTCCCATTTACATTTATAGAATCGTCCGTCACTGGCTACAAACAGTTTAAACTTTTTCATGAATTTTACATCTCTGTAGCCAGGAGCATAGCTACCATCGTATGAATGATATGGGCTCCCCAAGCTACAGGGGGCCCAGCATACGCAAGTAAAACAAAAAAATTCTATCAACAATCTTATTAACAAAGATCCCATTTGCGTCTATGAAATCGTCTGTCATTGTCATCAATCGGTGAAAAATTTTCATGAACTTTACATCTGGGTTCCCATGATTGCAGACCTTTAAAAGCAGGTGTGTCTCTCGGCTTTACTCAAAATTATGAGAAGGCAGGGAGATATGTGTATAGATTCGAAAACACTGCCTATGAAGATCTCTCTTATATGGAGGTTATATTTCAACAAACGCGAAGGTGCTGAGGGGGAATCTCTATGGTAAAAATTTTTAAAAAAGTGTGTTAATCTATGTGAAGATTTGAATCCCTCCCTCCTTGTGAACATGGGATTCTAAAATATTCCTATTCAAAACGCCCTGTCAGAAAAATCGTTGAAAGTAATATGCAGATAACATTTAGAATGGGAAAAATCTATTCGAAGTATTATTTGCTTGTACGTATATGGTAGATACATACATGCAAAGTGGTTGATAAAGCAGCAACTTTTGTGGTTAAAGAATCGAAAGATCAATTTCGCGCTTAAAAACGACGTGCATAATGGTAGCTTCTGTGCTTTGAGCTAAAGCGAGTCGTTGTTCGAACTCGTAATTTCGAATTATGGTTAGATAATGAAGCGACCCCCCTACACACAACTACATCCACAATATGCCCACCTGAGAATCTTGAGTCCGACAGATTTAACCTGCATCTATCCAATACGGCGATTGATTCTAATCTTGAGCTCGTACTACTCAGACAGCTCTCTATTGTGACAACAATTTAATGGAAAACATTCATATATAAATCTTTAAAAAAAAATAACATCAAAAAAGTATACAAGAAAATATTTTTCAAAATAATGCACTGTTCGAAATAGTTAAAAAAATAGTCTCAATTGAATTTTTTAAAAATTTACATGGAGAATTCATTTTATTTCATCCATTTAAACCAATTCTTTTAACCTCACGCAAGAAACTGTGATGGCAAAGCATTATGGCACTATTTCGAAATGAACGCGCCAAGGGACTTGGCGATAAAAATCTGTCCCCATTCGAGCTACAGCAACCCTCATCGACGGGAGAGAAACTGAGAGAGCGAGAGAGAAGAGATGGAAAAACTATCATAACTCTTTACAACCTAAGAGTCAAAGTCAACGTGTGCAGTGATTAGGGAGCTAAGTACTTGGTTCACTGTCATGTTAAAATTCGGTTTTGTTCGCCGGTTGTGGATGCGATGAAAGCAGAGAATCATGTAATGTTTGGTTACTGAATGTCCATTTGTGTTTTCGTGTGCGTTTGGAATAAATTCCTGATCGTGAGCTTTTAATAGCAATTGGATTTGATCCCGCACAACCATTGCATGAACAAGTGTGATATACTGAGACAGAAATAACTGCTAATTAGTGTGAGTGATCTATACTATTTTAAATCTCTTTACTATAACTATTGTTTTGTGCATGATGATCCAACAATGGATCAACGTTTTGAGTGCAGGTCCTTTTGCTATGTTTGTTTTTGTTTACAGTTGATCTCACATGTGTCGTACTGCGTGGCGAATTAAAATTTTCTTATCTAATTCTAATTAATTTAAATTCCATGTACTAATAAGTGAATCTGAAGTTTAATTTCTTTATAAATAATATTGTTTGAGATTAGTGCATTATTAATTACTGCGTAAGCTGTTTGCGTAAATGAATATTTGTGTGCATATTTAAGTAAGCATTATATATTGCATTTTTTAAAAAATGTATTGCAAAAAGTTGCTCTGAGTTTATAAAACTGCATGGCTCATTTGATTAATCTTTTTATATAAAATATTATTTCTATCCGCATTAATCTATTGCCACCAAGGTATATTTATTTTTCAACATTAGAATTTTGAATTTTTCTTCCTTATACAAAATTATAAATTTAAATGCACGAATCGGCATTCATGCAATTGTTAAGAAAGTACATATTACTAAAATAAGTAAAATTATTTTAATCCCGTGCTGTTATCGTGTGCATTGGTGCAGATCTGTATTATATTTTACTTTTTAAACTTTATTATTCTGATTATTATGTTAGTGTACTGATCTTGCAAATCTAAGGCTAATTTCATTTTGTTTGTGGATAATGTGTTGAAATTAATGAGACAAATATGTAATATTTGAATACTAATTGGGCAATGTATTATTAAAACAAACCAGTTTTCTTTGTTGTACTATTTAATTTACATGATTTACTACATTTATAATGTTTGCATAAAGTTATTATACCATTTTATATATTGTCTATTTTTAGACAGTTTAAAAGAAATCTTGATTTAAAGTGAATGGGTGTTTTTCACATACACACATATGTGATTCATATTCTTTTACACTGTAGTTTTTTAAACTTTGTTTACTGTTGAGAACAAAAATTGAAGCATTCTAGATTCTTTTTTGTTGCACTGTCATTGATGTATATTTATTTTTATCGAGAATCATTATTTTTCTGTCATGCAAACTTTCCTTAGCAATGGAGTTTTCAGTTTTGTATTGCATCGAAATAAACATATAGTTGTATACCTAAATATTTTCTTCGAGAAATTATTTACGATTTGCACATTAACAAATGTATTGTGTATATGTAGTTTGCTGGCTGTATTTAAATTTAAGTAATTTGATACTGTGTCTTTTTTTCTTAATTGGGTTCTAATTATTAAGTTTGATTTGCAAGAAGTTATTTCTCTAAATTGATTCACATGAGAGTAGATTCTGATAGAAGTATATATGATTTAGTTTACATTAAAGTTCTGAGCATTTCGTTAAAAAAAAAGTGTAAAATAAGGGGGGTTGCATTATAGGTAAGTGAACAAGCATTCCAAAATAAAGTTGTTTGCTATTAACATACTTTTTATGTAGTAATGGATTTTATGTCTTCCATTTAATTGATATTCAATTCTAAAATGATGCTAGGTTAAAATTTGGCAATCTATTTGTTTTTCTGTTTTTGAAATTCTGTTTGATCAGGAGCTTAACTATCGCTGTATCAGCTTTTTCAGTAATACTGGGTCCTGAAGCTCTAAGGGCCCCAAAATGTGTAAGCAAAAAACTGTAAAATATCAAGGGAGCCTCCCCCAAAAGGACCTTCATGGAATTGTGATATAGAGCCCACTCAGGATGAACTATGGCAGTGTCTCAGATGCTATCATTTCACTAAAATTGATATATATAAATTTTAGTTAAAATTCATCAAATTTTCATTGATACTTGTACAACAAATTTTTGGAGGAAGTTGTGTAATACTTTTAATAATCTTCATATTGCTTCAGAGTAAATCAGTATGTAATACTTTATTCATTAATGAAAGCAATGTTTAATAATGTGCTTAATAAAAAAAATTTTGCTGGGTCTTAATTCTGAAGTAATAAATTTATGGTAGTTTAATGGTATCTTTGTTCTAAGAGGTTTTGGGAAGGAACTTCATTTTTTAAAAGTAATTTTACCAGTGCTTAAATTTTATGTACTTTAATTTATGAAATTATTGAAAATAATATAAATTGTGTGTAAGTTATTATTCAAATATAAAGTTTTAATCTACTCATTTTAAACCCCTAGATTTATTGGAATCTTGTTTTAAATGTGTTAAAAGTAAATTAGTCCATCTTTAATAAGTGTTGCTTAGTAAGAAGCTACCTATGATTTTGCAAAATAAATTGCAGTTGTTACACTGAACTTATAATCTGACAAAACATAAAATTTTTGGTTGAATGAAAGATCATCCTTTGAAAGAAGCTAGTTTAGGGAATAAAAATTCCTTTTATATGGTAGAGGATCCATTAAAAATTAATATTGAAGAAGTAGTTGGATATATCATTACACCACATGAAGTGTTATTTCAAGGCCTTCCTCTTTAGCAAGTGTTGGTGAATGAATGTCATGTACATAAAGCCTTATTTCCTTATACATTTTTTTTGTGTGTATATGTGCTGAATGCCTTTATTCTTTTTAAAAATCTGTTTGGATTACTGTTATGTGAATTGAAGTAAGAAATTGGATAGTCATATTGAATTATTTGCAAGATGTCTCTATTACTAAGGCATAGTTAAAATAAGACAGAGAATTATAATTATTTTTGTAATTAAAAATATTTTATGAAGATAATTTGCAATTCTATTTATGTATTTACAAAAATCTACATGATGTATTATAAAACATCATGTAGATTTTAAACTTAAAACTTAAAAAGCAACTTAAAAGCAATTAAAATAATTTGTTTATGTTTTTAGAATAATTGAGTCAAGTGTTGAGAGAAACAAATATTCAATTAATGGTTGTGATGTTTTTGTACTATAGATGACCAATTCTTTACAAATACTTTTAATATACTATATTTTTTTGTATTTGTGAATATAATATTTTATAAAGCCACGCAGAATTCATAATACCTTGTGTGATTAATATTTTTTATTTAAAATTTTTCTGTTACTAGTTTCTCCATGAAATCTTAAGTACAATGGGAATAAATTATTTTATAGGGGAGTTTTTTTTAAATAACTCCACAAAAGTGAAAACGTTTTATGGGAATCTTTAAATATACTTTAAACATCAAAAAATTATGTCAAATTTATTATTCCACTAAGAAAAAAAGACTGCTATTCCATTAAAATTGCAATTCAGTAATTGTATTTCTTTGAACCTTACTTTGAGCTGATGTTTGTGTTTTTTTTAAGTAACGATTTTATTTTATAGAAAGCTATTTTTTAGATATTATTTTAATTTAATACAAAGTATTCATTTCCTGTATTAAAATATTTGTGTAATTTGAATGAAAAAAAAATAACTGAAAATAAAATAAGAACTGAAACAATTGTATTATAATTTTCAGCCTGCATTAAAATTTCTTGAAATAACTATTTGTCACATTTGAATGCTGCAAAATATATGAGAGAAAGATTGAAATAACTATTTGTACTATTTAAATGCTGCAACATTTATGAGAGAAAAAGATTGTACATTTCCAAGATTTTTACAAGAAAATACTTAAAAAAAAATGGTTTAAATGATCTAGTTCTAAAATAAATAATATTTTATATCTTTGCAATAATTCACTCGATTATATAAAAATCCTGACACACACTTTTTTAAAATTAAAATACTAACCCCTTTCTCTTAATTATTTCTGAAGAATAAAATTTTATATTTTCAGCTATGTATAGAATTATTTATATTTTCCTTTTAGAGAATGTTATATTTTTAATGAATTGGTAACAGATTATTTCGTGGGACCCGAGTTCTTTTTTTTTAAATACATTGTGATAATTGCATTTTGTACACAGCTATTTTAAATTGATAAAAATGATAAAATCTAGTATTTTTAGACTTGAAAATTGTTTTGATGGCAAAAATACAATTCACATTCATAATCAAATTTTTAATTAGTAAAATTAATAATTTAGTTCGTAATTTATAAGCTTTACAAAATTGATTATAAGTGACCGGGATTTTTTTCATTTATTGTTTGTATTGAAACAAAAAACCTAAATCACTTCATATAAATACATAAACAAAAACTATAAGGGTGTACGCGCCATTTTCACAAGTTTAATGAAATACAACTGTGTTTTAGGTTACGTTTACGGTCTGTTGTGATATGAATTTAAATATAAATGTTGTAACAAAAAACCCTAAAATAGAAATTATAATCAAGAAATATAGTTTTGTATCTTTTTTTTTTTTTTTTTAGTATATAAAATATTATTGTTCTTGGTATGGTTAACGTGCTGATTTTTTTAAAACTTTATTGTGTATAGATTAGAAATAGTGTAAATATGATTTTTCACTTCAGTTTACTTATTATGTCATGACTTAATATATTTTTTAAATTAGAAATTGTCACAAATCAGCCGCGGATCACTTTTAATTTTTTTCTTAGTTTTTCCAAAACAGTTTCGCGAGGCACGTTATCGTCGCGTTGTACTTCAAGAGGGAATCGAATTCAAATATTTTTATGCAAACATTTTTTGTTAAAAGAACGCTCTCGGTTGAAAGGTTCGTACAACACGTTTTTTCCCCTAGCTTTCGAATGTAGTTGATTAAAAGTTAAAATTTTTGCACAACATTCGCTCAAACTTATTTTTATAAATAAATAATTAATTTCATAAAATGAAGTTAAATGACGATTTACATAAATAATCCATAAAATAATTCAAGGTCGCTAAATTTAACCTAATGGGCAAAATCAAAGCATTTTGTTTCCAAACGTAGAACTATTAATGTAGAAATTAATTAGTGTTTTCCCTGTCGTACGGCGTAGAATTTAGTGGGCTCGGAATTTTATATGCTTTATATTTGTTATTTTGATTAATGACGAAACTAATAATTTATCTCATTTTGATTAGTATTTAATGCCTTTAATATCATCTAATTTGTTTTTATTTCGTGTTTTGTAAAATATTTTTAAATCAATGTTGTTACGAAAAATATTTTTTATACTAGTTATATTATTTTGTCTGAAGTGTTCTTAAAGAAATTTTACTTTATTTTATTTTGTTTTATTTTTCTACTAAATACTTTTTTAAGTACAAAAATTCACGATATTTTATCAATCATGTTCCATAATTTTACATTGTGAATTTTCAAAATGAAAATTTTCTTAAAAATAGTTGCATTATACAATGAAAAACAATTTTTAAAACTTAAGCAATTTTTCTTGTTTTGTATTAGTACTATGAGTTGCAATTGCTGTGTCACGATTTTTTTTTTTTTTTTTTTTACCAACTAAATAATGCAACGTGAGTGTCGCGTATGGATCTTTCAAGTTACCCAGTGTTATAACTCAAGTTTTGTAATGCTTTCTGTATTAAAATGAGTTAGAAGGTAAAATACACATCTTTATTTCAAACACAGATACATTTCATAGCTTATGTTAATGATTTTCTTACGGGTTTTAAAAAGAGATTTATATGTTGAATGTTACATTATGAATACATATATATAAAAGAAAAATTATGTTTAATAATTATAACGATAAAAAGCTTTAATTTCTTTAATGTATTAAGGTTAAAAGTAAAATCGCGGTCTCTCATTGTTTATAATTGTACTGTTTAAATTTTTTTATGGGGTGCAACATATTTAGACAACGTTTTTTTTTGGTTTTATATATATATTTTTAAATTTAAAAATTGTCTTTTGAAAAATTATTTAATAGGGTTTATAGTATTTTTTTAAAATTTATTTCGTATTGCTAGAATTGAACTGTTTTGATTATTTATGTTGCAGTCAATGTGATTAATCGGTTATCAAGAATAACCAAACAAGGGCTAGTTAAAATAATTTATCAAAATTTGTTACATTCAGTGACGTAACGGAGAATATTACGGCCCCCTTGCGGAAGTTAGGTTTGGAGCCCCAAACCGTTTTTTACAACGGATTGGTAGACCATAACATAGGCTTTGGGCCCCCGCGATGCTAGTCTTGTGGTGGTGTACGTTACATTGATTCGTTATTATTAAATAATTAGCATTGAAGTTTGGTCAACGTATTCGTTTTTTTTTCAATATATTTAGTTTGAGATTTCCATTACGCATGCGGAAGCATTGAATTAATGCTTAATTATTATTATAAATCATCATTATTTTTTTATTAAACAAATGCCAGGCTGTTGACCATTAAGTCATTAGGCTAGATATGATGAAATATATTTTTTTAAAAAATTGAACTTATGTAGAACTGCTATTTTAAATTAAAAACATAAACGAAAAGTTTTAGTCATGATATTTGTTTTACTTTGTAAAATGTCTACAACGACAGATTTATATAGGTACATAAAAAATTAAGTTAAAGTTTAAATTTTAATAAATTAATCACATTGATTAAACTTTATTGGAAATAATTAAGAACTGGTCAGTACGCACTATTTATCACATTTATTTAAAGACGTGGCAATTTTTTTTTCTTTGTCATGTTTAAAATGCACTTCATATCCATATTAGTATTGTACGTAATGAAACACTTTGACCATGAATTCAGATTATGTACATTTTTGCACACTCAATTTCCACGTGTCATAAGAACAAAGCAGCTTTTCCTCTCTTTTATGCCTTTTTCCAATGGCTTGTTCAGCAATTATCCCATAATCTTTACAGTCCAACTGTCACTGCAGTAAGGTTACTTCGCCTGTATGCCATTTTCAGTTCATGGCCGTAATACTACTTCTAATGAAGAGTACATTGACAATTCACCTTTTTCCCTGTGATTTCTATCTGTTCAATAATCGTATGGAAATGTTAAGGTTTCCTGAATTTTTTTTACTATTGTATAGCTTAAAAGCTGTTGATTTTTACATTAAAATAGTTTTGTTTTGTATTTATTTATTTGACTTTATAAGTTGTAAATGATTAACTTCTGTACCACACACACATACAGTAGTGTTTCAGATTTTAACTTACATGAATCTGAGTGTTTGATTTGTTGATGACTTGTAATCCCGATTATTTGAAATGTCTTACTTAACCGTATATATCATTGGTTAAATTGTATCGGATGTTATAAATTTTACAATAAATGTATCATATGAAAGGAATTTCTTTTAAAATTGAATGGTGTTAATTAATGTTCTGTGATATTTTCTTTATTTATTAATGTTTTTAAAACATTCGTTGCCCATTTTTGCAGATGAAAGTAAATTTGCAGAGTTATTACATTTATATATTTTTGTTCTTTTATTCTGATTTAGATCGTTGATACAAGTAGAAACTTAATTTTTAATTACATAATTATCTTTTTTTCTCATGAAGGTTTCAACTAAAATGTAATATGCAACAAAAATAATTGATCAGTTTTATTTTCTGTAATCAATTCCGCCTAGAAAATAAATCAATTTTTTAAAAATTAAATCTAAATCTTAAAAATTAATCTATCTTTTTAAAAATTAATCTGGTACCATATCAAATTGTTAATCAATAACAGTAATAATGAAACAAACTTTCTTGTAAATAATCAATTATATTTTTGCATTCACATTTTTTCATCAACTATCACCTATTCTGTTTTCTGTTTTTTGCTTTTAAATTACTTTTTCAGATGATAATATTGAGAGAAAAGAAAGAATAACTTATAACTCTAATTAGTAGTTTTGTTGTGGGAAAGAAGCAATAAATAAATAACATATTAGATGCCAAAATAATAATAATGGGGGAAATGTCTTTTAATTCTTGTCTTTTATTGCTTTTTTATTTCATTTTTTTAAATCAAGTTTTACTCTATATTTTTAAACGTTGTCTTTGTTATTGCAAGCAAGGGAAATGCTAAGGTTGGTGTATAGTCAGTTTAAATAACATAGTTCTCTTTAGATTCTATTATAAGGGACAAATTATTTTCTGTGCCCTTCGTAGACGCGGGGATGTTCTGTATAGCTTTATATAATAATGGAGTTCTATTCATTTATTTTTTTAATCTTTGACTTAATGAATTCAAGTACTTGGATGTCACCAATTTTGAAAATTTGAGAGTAGATGTTAAAATAGAAATGAAAACTTTTTCTCATATTCCTAATGTTTTTGGAAAAACTTTAGTTTCGAATTATATATTTTTTTGTATGTGTTAAAATTTGAATTAATTTCAAAGTTATAACGGAATTAAAACATCCAAAATATTAAAATTTAAAAAAAAATACTAGATGATAATTTGAAAAATTGATGTTGGAAGTCACTTTAACAAAAGAAATGTTTCATAGTATGTATGACAGATATATTTCATCAGTTGTTATTAAATATCTCTAATTTTTTAAAGGGATAACTTACTTTAAAAGTTTTAATCTAAGTCGTTAACTCCGGATGTATTAAATGAAAAAAAAAATATTTTCCTTTAAATGAAATTCAATAGAAAAAAAAAAAGGTTTTACTTGTCAAAGGCAAAATATAAATGTCGTTAAATGAATACTGCTTGAGTACTAAGAAAAGGGCATTTCGAAAGAAAAAATATCTGTTAGTAATGACTTTTGTAATTTAAAAAACTAACATTTTACTCTTTTTCAAATTACAGAAACTTAAACTATTTTATTTACATGTATAATAGCATTGTTTTATTTAGAATATGTAATGAAGGTATTTTTTTTAACATTTCAATTTTAAAAAGGTACTAATTTTCTTTTACATATGTGTATTAATGTTTTATGCTTACTTGACAAAGGGACTATTCAAGGTCACTCAGTACGTGAGAACTGCCCATGAACGAGTTTGGCTTCAGGCCAAAAAAACGATTACTTCAACTGTGTTTGATGTTTATATATGCAAATCAGTTTTATGACCATAACTCACCCCCAAGTTATACGACCATTAAGTTTAACAAAAATAAAAATAAAATGCTTGAATTTACAGAGATAGGTTTTCTGCTGTGTAGTCTTCTATTTAGTTCAGTTGAATGAGTTATTTCATTAAAATTAAGTGGAATGTTTATATATGCGTGTGTATTTATGATAAAGAAAAATGAAATATTGCATTGTGTAAACATAAATGACTTCAAACAATAATTATAATTCTATTTGAATTATTAATTCTGCTTGATTAAAATTAATTTAATAGCATTCTTACCAATTTTAAAATATCTGTGTGTTTCTTTGCAGTTTAATGTTCCATAATAATCATTAGATTATAGTAATATAAGGAAAAACTAATTATATGATAGCACTATGAATGAAATCGTGATTCATTTTCCATAATAGCAATTGTATGTATATATATATATATATATATATATATATATATATATATATATAAACTAGAAAAAATATATTATTTTCATTTTAAAAAATTCAAATGTGTTATTATTTATTTTTAACCAGCATGCATCATTCATAAAAAAATAAATATCTTAAAATTGTTATTTAACTACTTTTTCTTCGGGGGAGTGGGATTTTTATCTTTCCCTTTCTTTTCTTCTTTTATCTGAATTGTTTGATTTTTGGAATATTGCCAAAAGTATTAATGCATATGAAGATTATTTTCGCGTGTCCCGTGCTTTTTTTTTGTAAGTTTCTTCAGATATCTTTTTCTTACCGCTACGAATGTTCATAGAGAGATATAATTCAATTTTTTTAGGGGGATGTAATACGTGACGCAGAAATGTAAGAAACTCGATGTGTTAACCACATTTATTTTCAATAAACATAATTCATTTATTTAAACTGTATGTATAAACAAACAAAAAAGTATATCTTTTGCGAGCAAAGATATTAATTTTTCTCATAGCTTAAAAATTGTGTTACAGAAATTAGCAGCCGATTTTCTTAATTTCTAGAATTTATTATGTAAAAACTGAGTCGTAAATATATTCTATATTGTAAAATTTCTAAAATTTATACTATACAAGTCTTTCTTAAAAAAGAAAATAAATAAAAAGTATGAAATATATTCTTAACTGTTATTTATGTATTGAAAATGTTATCTTTAAGTTTTAATTATTTTAAAAAATATATGTTCGCTATTATTTAAAAAAAATGTTCTGAGGTATGATGGTGGTGGAGGAAAGAACCACTGTCGCATATTGCGAAATACGTTGTGATATAACACTGCTTCCCCTCTCAATTAGGGAAATTACGCCTTTTCGATAATTACGCACTTGTTAACCTAGCAGCACTATGTGTCATCCTGTGATAATCTAAATTTATATGTATTTACATGAAACTACGCATATTGTAGGTGCGCTTTTTAACAGGTGAAGATATTTCATTTCAAATGTTAAAATTCACCATTGGAAGGGACGTAAGGATGCTTCGCCCAAGATTGGAGGAATTCATTTGCCAAAATTTAAATGTGTAATTTACGTATTTAGAAAATTTTCCTCTATAGAGTAAGTATTATTGTGGAAATATTCATCTTATCAAACTGAAAATTGTATAGTGTAACTCTGGAAATATTTGTATAGCGATCTAAACTAAAGTTAAGCTGGTCATATTAAAGAGACAGAATATTCTAATTTAGGCTTCGTTGCATATTTACAATCCATGAAAGTTTAAACAAATTTAATTACGACTTGGAGGAAGGATAATTAAGCTATCAGTATATCAAGTCATTTAAGAATAAAAGGGAATTTTGTTTTTTCAATAAATTAAGAGAAATTTAAATAATTTATTTTTAAGAAAAAAGTAACATTTCCATTCTTTAAGCCTCTGCGGTAAAGATTTTTAATTAATTTTAATTTTGAATTAAAATTCCAGTTTAAATTTTTGAGTGAAGAGGAACCATGGTTTGTGTGTTCTGAACTTCTACAGTCTTTGAGAAATTGTCTTAAAAGAATAAAGATTTTATTTTATTTTTCATTGAATAAATGAAATTCTATTATTTTTTTATAGGGTTGATTATAAATTGTGTTGAATGAATTTAAAGAGAAAGTTCCGTTGAATACTGATTTTATTTATCAGATAAAAATAGACTAGAAAAATAGTTCTCGCACTTTTTTTTATTGTGTGAAATCGAATTGTTATCGAATTTCTGACGTTCGATTTATTTGTGAACATGTTTATGTCTTTTTTTTTTTTTTTCTTTTTCGATAAATATTCTTGGGAAATTCGCAATTCTTGTTTTTTTTTATTTTGTAAAATTAAAATATATGGTGTTTTAAGTGTAAATTTAATTCAGATTTTTCTTTTTATGCCTGCAAAATTTAACTGTATAGTTGGAAATACTCAATTAAAGTAATTTTAATTTGCATGGAGATAAATATGAATAAAAAGGCAGTATAAATATATATTTTTAAAATTTTGATGGTTAATACTAAAAATTAAATGTCTTAAAAAGTCAGAAATGTACTCATTGTTATTTTAAAGGCCGCTAATATAATGAAAAACTTGAAATTATAGGAAATTAAATTGTGTGTGTGTTTTGTTATGGAGAGATATTTAATTCAATTAGTTAATATAGTTTTAGGTTTTGGTGATAGACTCATTGAAATTTACTGTATAGTTTAAAAAAAAATCGTAGCTAATTTTTTGTGAAAAAGTTATGCCTAGATTTCCTGTAGTTAAATTGTTTATTAGTATTTTAAAATGTAATGATGTTGTCAGATAATTATTTTTATTTGAAACGATATGCTTTGTATTACTATTGCATTTTGAAAAAAAAATTCCAAATACAATCAATAACCAAGACGCAAAGTACCATATAGTCGGTGAAAATTCGGTTAATTACTATGAGGTTTATTTAAATATAATTATACCTGTATTACTTAATCCTTTTTATTTGAGTGGATTTGCCCTTTCTACACCTTGAATTATAAATTTTTTCGTTTAACGTAAAAAATTTTGTTGCATTTGATTAAGAAATTGTAATTAAATCTTATTTTAATGTATTAACAATAACTATTTGTTTCAATTTCTAAAAAGTCACTAATAAACATCTAAACTGAAACATTGAACAAAGCGATTGCATAAACATGACATCATTAACGGGGAATGACAAAGGAAGTATTACCCTTATCACTGATTTATACAATACAATAAACGCGTAAAATACGCCACTACACACTATACTGCTATCAAGTCATCACTCAAAACTAATAAAATTCTATCTTTGTATCATTCATGTGTGTAAAATCTTTGGATGTTGTGAAAAAAGGAATTTAAAGTAATATTGAATTTTTTTCCCCTTAGTAGTCTTTTAAGTTTTGGTTCCAAGTTATGGGGCGGAATACAACATTAATAAAGTATATTTTAGGGACTGTTGAATATTAATCTAATAATGGCTTCATAATCTTATTGTTGACGTAGTGTGATTATTTTTATCGAGCGAGGTATCACTTCTAGAACTATCCTCACCCAGTTTTGCACATTTCCTTAAAGATTTTATTAAAAATCGCACATGAATGTTAAAACGGGGCTCCGGGAGGAAGAGGGGGATAAAGTTAAGTGATTGTGTGACATTCTCGTGATTGGTTATTTCAAATCGAGTACTGATGCCACCAGTGGCGTAACGGAGAATGTTAGGGCACTCCTGCGAAGTCAGGTTTTGGGCCCCAAGCCAGGTCTTACAAAGATTGCAAAACCATAACCTTTGGGCCCCCTAGAGTTCTGCCGCCCGCGATGTGGGGGTTGCTTAGCCACTGGAGTACACTATAAACCACCGTGTCAAATAATGAAGGCTATTACACCTTAAGCTCAGGTACCAACTCTGGTGTCCTTGCTACTTCATCGTGGTGGACCATAAAAAAAATCGTGTTTAATCGGTCAAATGATAAAAGTCAGGTAGGTTAACGAGGCTAAAATAAAATTTAAAATATTTTTTTTAAAAAAAGGAATTTAGTGGCTAGCAGCTGTAGTGTAACGTATACTCAACTATCATTCAACAAAAAAAGAAGCTGACTTTCTTTTTATCTTCTCAAGAACAGAATTAATTTAATAAGCTATTCTATGTATGAATTTCAATGTATTCTTTTTTTTTTTTTGTTCAATAAATGCGGAAAACTAAATAAATTAGTATATGTAGCATCATGCACTTCCTCAATTTATTCTCCAAGAAAGTGTGTGTAAATGTGAAGGAACATCATAAGGGAACAATCTGCTGCACGTTTGTATGCTTACGATTTCATTTTTGTTAAGATATTCAGTATTTCCTTTGCCTCTTAATACTTAACATCCGCTTCTTCTCATATTTAAATTCAGTAAGTATGATTTGTTTTATTATTCTGAAGACTAAACTCTGACAATTTTTGGAACTGCGGTAAACATGTACTTAATCCAAACCTTGACTTTGAAAGGAATGACAGGTTTTAGGAAAATAAATACTTGTTTTTAACTGTTATTAAATCAGAGTTGTTTATTTGAAATGCAATTTACGTTTAATTTTATATTTGTATTTGTAAATTGCAATGATAATCGACCAGAACCATACTGTCTTATTATTGTAAAGAGTTTTTTTCCCCAGGTATAGAAGTTTAAGTTGGCATTACTTTCCAAGATGGCGACCGATTTAACAGCTGTCAAGTGATTTATTCTCAGTTTGGTTTGGCAATTCATCATGAATAGACTCACGCCTCATAGAGATTCGTCGAATGGGCCCAAAACGAGATTGCCGTTGTTCCCGATTTTCATAAGCGAATTTTGTTTAGCGATGAAGCGCACTTCTGGTTGAATGGCTACGTCAACAAACAAAACTGCCGCATTTGGAGTGAAGCTAATCCACAAGTGTATGTCGAAACACCGTTACATCCAGAAAAACTGACTGTTTGGTGCGCTTTATGGGCTGGGGGAATCCTTCTTCAAAAACGACGAAGGCCACAACGTTACAGTCAATGGTGATCGGTATAGAGCCATGATTACTAACTTTTTCATTCCTGAATTGAGCAATCATGATGTCCAGGAGCTGTGGTTCCAACAAGACGGCGCAACATGTCACAAAGCTCGTGCCACAATCGATTTATTGAAAGAAACGTTTGGTGACCGCCTAATTTCACGTTTTGGACCTGTTAATTGGCCTCCAAGATCTTGTGATTTGACACCGCTAGACTATTTTCTGTGAGGCTACGTAAAGTCATTGGTCTATGCGGATAAGCCACAAACGCTTGACCATTTGGAAGACAACATTCGCCGTGTTATTGCCGATATACGGCCACAAATGTTGGGAAAAGTCATCGAAAATTGGACGTCCAGATTGGACTACATCCGAGCCAGCCGTGGCAGTCCTATGCCAGAAATGATGTTTAAAATGTAATGCCACAAGTTATCTTTCGAATAAAAAAAATCATGTCAATCGAATAATAGATCGTTGTTTTATTGCAATTTAAAGTTCTATACCTCTAAAAAAAACACCCTTTATATGTCATGCTTTTAGTATTAGTCTTATGCAGTAGCTTTAAAAATTTTGTATTTTAGACTGGAACACTAAGATTCGATTTCTGTTGATTGTTCGTATATACATTAGTTTGTTTCTGTGTATTGTTATTTATCAATTCTCACATTTATCATTCAATCTTCAGAAATTCTCCAGTCATTGTAACAACAAACCTCAACACACCCTTCAGGGGGGTATTCTTACCACGGTGTGTGAACCGTTGGTCTCTACTTTTAAAATGTTATAAAAAAAAAGAATGATTAAAATAATATAAAACAACCCCTTGAAGTTTTTAAGTTGTAGAATAAAAAAATGGGGGAATTATGCGTTTTGTAGTCAGTTGATAAATATAATATTTTTTAATGCAAGATTGAAAAATAGTCTTTTATACTCAATTATTATCCTCTTCACTTGATTGTATGCCGCTGTTATCTTGTGGTACAACCAGCTTCGTGGACCGCGGATTGTACGTTCGAGTTATGGTTTTATTATAAAACTTTTCGTGAGGAAAAATGATTCAAATAGAAGAAAATTTTAAACCCCTTGTACAACTTTATTCAGAGAGTGAAATACCAGCTCCTGTGTCGTCTTCATAGCTTGATCCTGATTCAAAATGATGACATCTTTCTTTAATAAGCCCCTCGTGTAACGCGAAATCAACCTGAAAAAAGCCCGATAGCAGTAATTTTATGTATTTCTCGTATTTATATAGTAGGGTTATATTGCTTTCTGATGGTGTGTCGCTCTCATTTTCCAGGTTGCCTATCATAGCCTCCAATGAGGAAGCGGACGCACAGGAGTTGGATTGCCTTCCGCGCGTAATGCGTTTACATACCTTCATGCACTCTTGCAAAGAAGAGAGATACTGCTGTCATTGTAGATCAAGCACGGACCGACCTCCGTTCTATGTTCCAGGACATTGGACGTATCCTTCCTTGCGTGGATCTGATTTGATCAATAGAATGTCCTATGAGAATGCTGTCTCTCAAGATGTGGTAAGTAGTTTGTTTTCAGTGATGGATACATTTCGTATGTCAGTGTTTTTCGATAAAGATTGCTTGAAAATGGCTTAGTTTTTTTAAAAATGGCTAATAGATTGGCAAGACAGTGGTCTAGTAACCATTGAGTGGTGCACTTTATAGTCCAGTACTACTAATAAAATCGTAATGACTTTTTTATGTGTTAAAAAGTAATTGGACCTCAAAATTCTTTCCTGGCTTTATGTGGAAATTAAGATGAGGTAGCACGCGCCCCTTGGTCGCGGTAGTCAAGTGACCCAAGGTCACGAGCTCGTGGTCGGCGTGTTACAAGTTCGAGCCCTCAGTGATGAACGGAGAATATTAGCCCCCCCCTGCAAAATCAGCTTCTGTACCCCAATCCAGATCTTACAAAGGGTACGTACATGACATCGGTCAGGGCTTTGACCCCTTAGAATATTGCCCCCCGCGTTGCGGGGATAGGGAGGTGTATGTTACGCTACTGCGAGCCCTAATGCCACTGAAAATTTCCAATGTAGAGGGGCTGATGTTTGTTAAATCTGTTGTGTGGCTGAAAGTTCTCCCATTAGCTGATGTGTAGTTTGGAGAAGGGGGAATGTTGTCTTAGGTGTCGTCCTCGTCACTTGACCGTGTTTCAAACTTGTGAGGTTCGTCGCCAATAGCCCACGTGTTGCTTTATAGTGTGACGTGAAAAAAACTCCTTTCTCTCTCTTGCCAGAGATTTACAGTCTTTGTGGAAATACTTTTTTTTTTCATTTTGCTTAAATTCCCTACTCCACAATATATTTTTCAGCTAGAGACATTCAAGATTTTAAATCAGCAAATAAGATTCCCCCTTCGTTAATAGAAAAATGGAAACTCAAATCTTTTGACATTTTTGTAACTTGTTAACTTTCGTGACAAAAATGGGAAAAAAGAAGAAAAAAAATCGTGAAATATTTTTTTCTAACAAGTTTGACGTTAGTCATTTTTTTAAAAAGATGCTATCAAGAATATATCGTGAGAAGATATCACACTCACGTGCAGCTTCATCACGTCGTATACGCCATGAGTGCAAATTATTATCCTCTATACAAGTAATAAAAAAAAAGCTATACACATTCTAGAAAAAAATCGAATCATTATCCCAAGATGATCCGACGAATTACAATCATAAATTCAATCGTCATTCGTATTAATGAATTCAGTAGCTCCTCTTGCATCACTTATTGTGCAAATCGCCAGTTTAAATATTACGCCGATTGTCTGCTATTACGTATAAAAAGGAGTAGAGAGATGTGTGATAGGATGGATCATGGTGATATGGAGAAAAAAATTAATTCATTACAGCCTACCTATACGTAAAAGATGTTCTGTGGTTTAAGATTACATTAAAAAATAATTTCAAAATTTAATCTTGTCACAAAGGGGTTGAATATTCGAAAAAATGGGAAAGGACTCAATTTTGGTTAGATGATTTTAGATTCAGTATTATTTTTCTACTATATGAATAATTGGAAGTTATGATTGATACTGATTAGAGCAGGGGTCGGTAACCTTTTAGCTGTGGCATGCCAAACTAATCTACCAATATGATTCAGTGTCAGTGGCGCACACAAGGGGGCTGGGGGTCCGGACCCCCCAAAGCCCTCGATTTTTTCCCGATTAATTATAATTCTAAGTATCCAGTACGTAAAATTTAATTAAGTGTTTGTTATTAATGATTAATTTTATTAATTAATGCTAATTTATTTATTCAATAATTAGTTTTTTACTGTGTTTTGTTCCCGAAAATCGACAAAATCAGAAGGAGCATGATACAAGAATGGTGAACTTTCGACCCCGGACTCCCCCCCCCCCTGAAAAATTCCTGTGTGCGCTACTATTCAGTATGCCACACAAAATAGAGCATTTTTAAAACAATTCAATTCCCACAATAATGCATGCAGAGTTTGAGAATAGATGTCAATTGTATCGTTATACAGTTTTATTATATATTAATTTTGCATCATTTACAGATATTTCTTAACATAAAAATAAATAGCATAAAAAATATGACTACTTCAACAAAAGTACAAAAATTAAATTTGTGCATATATATTACGCATTTTTTAATATATTTATTAAAATAAGAAATAGACAGCATACAATATAAGTGCTTCCCTTCATAATACTTAAACACAAGTAACATAAAAAAAAATTAAGTCAATTCCTACTTAGATCAACAAAGAAAAATTTTATTTCAGCTACTTTTTATTAAATAGATACAATTAATATAAATATGTATATACATAGGACAGAATCACAACATTAAGTGGTAATTAATTTTTTATTAATTATCATTTAAGTATCGTATTGTCATCCAAAACAATCGTGTCTATGAAATTTCAGCTCATCTGAATGTTTTAAAACGTGAGAAAAACCTTTTTAAGTTTTAACACAAGTCGCCAACGTGGTTGTATTTGTAATTCTTTAAATAATTAGTTTTAAACAATTAGTTTTTATTAATTATAATTAAATTATTGCATTGTTATCCAAAATAATCATGTATATTAAATTTCAGCTCAATTGAGCTCTTTAAGATGTATTTTATTAACGATTAAAAATTCCACCAAGATAAATAAATATAGAGAGAGTGTGAGTTAATAGTGTGGGAATTGGAATAAATAGCATAAAATATGACTACTTCTTCAACAAAAATACAAAAATTAAAATTGTGCATATATATTACACTTTTTTAAATATATTTATTAAAATAAGAAATAGACGACATATACAATATAAATACTTCCCTTCATAATACTTAAACAAAAAGATAAATAAATATTTTGATGCGAAACTAGCACCACTCTCTTTTCATATCGGGAAATAAGGGATAAAATTTGTGACTTTCTATTTGACACGATTCTAAGCATTCAGTTGTTAAGCAGTTTCTTTGAGGTCTTGAAATATTTTTGATATGAGGAAAGATCTTTTACTTACATACACTGGCGTAGCTAGCTCTGAGGGGGCTTTATATCAAAATTCCTTCGGGCCTTTTTTTAGTGGACTGTAGTTACACATGTTGAGGCCCCTCTAGCTTGGGGGCCCCGTATCATTGATACGGCTGATACGACGGTAGCTACGCCTCCTGCTTACATATGTAGAACCCAAAGTGGAAAGCAGAGTGTATACAATTTTCTTCCTTCAAACAATTAAATCACTCCAGCAATGACATACTCCATAATTTACAAAATAAAGTTATCTTTCATATTTTTCGGAATTTTGTAAAAGTTCATGGTTTTGAAGATGTTTGTCCACAATAAGGGCCATTATAAATGAACCAATTTCCATCCACTCAAAAATTGACTAATTTGTAGAGTACAGCAGAGTGCCACTGAGAATTGTACCGCGTGCCATAGGTTGCCGACCCCTGGATTAGAAAGTACTGAGTATAGGGATTAATTGTACATTGTAGCATTTCATAACCCAAGTTCCCCCCCGCACCGGCGAATAAGTCCTATTTAAGTTTTTTTTTCATCTTCCGCTGTATCATGCACTGTCATTTCAAAAGCATGTTTTGTTACCAAAAAAATTCAATTCCAAGAGAAGCTGTTCTATGTACCTGATGCTTTTGTCTTGATAACTGTTTTAAATAGGATGTATAACTATTTAAACTGTGTATGTGTAACTATTTAAAATATGTATGTGTAACTATTTGAAATGTGCATTTAGTATGTGTCTTGTCATCGCAATGATTGTTGAAAAGTACCTGTTTTTCTCTCATCAACAAAAATTACTTTGAATTCTTTACTGCAAAAAGGCTCACATGCTTAAGTTTCTTTCCCCTTGTGCCAGTACTCACAATAAAAATTAATTTTTTATTTTATTTTTCCCTTCATTTATACACCAGAGAACATGTTTTCCGTACAGGTTGGCGTTGAAATTCTGAAGAAAAAAAAAATTGCAATTTTTCCTAATATATAACACCTTATCTAATTGTGAATACATGTTAAAAGTTTTGTCATTTTTCCAATTTTTCCCGTTTCGACTGAATTTTCACAGAGTGTGAAAACTAATCGAATGTTTTAACTCTTGTATGAGGTACTCCAACCACACACAGGGAGTTTAATTATGGCCTTGGTTTGCCAGGAAAAAAAAAGCAAATATAAAAATAATTCCAATGTGTGTGCTTAGATATATATCTGTTCGTCAGAGAAAAACCGGCAGGGAAAGAGCAATATAGTAGAATGATGGTTGGTCGACCTTGGACAAATAAAAAAAAAAGTCCAGGAAATACTCATGTGTGCCTACCTTCCTTTCCCGATATGCGCATGCGTCATTATGGGCGCACCTGAAGGGCGGAGTCACAGTGAAGCGTAATGCGTTCGCATTCCTTTCACTTTTTTTTTTTCGAATAGTTTTCCAATTAATTAGGAGGCAGTAGTTTGAATATTTCATAGTGCTACTTTTCAACCCTCCTCGAACGATCTGGTTGATTTTTGAATTTTAATGCTTCCGTATCGCAGCACGTGAAATAGTTTCTGTGCTAATGATGCATTTTTAATGGTTATAATTTTTATACGACTTCAATCTTTTAATGATTAGTATTGAACAATATATATATATACTTATATCTATATTGTAATAATTATTGGAAGACAAGTCGGTGCATTTATCTTTTCTTTGTTCAAAAAATAAGCAATCATTATGTTTGATTTGTATCGACATTTATGTGAGAATTTGTCCTGAAACTGTGTTGCAGGTGTACGAGATATTCATGGTTATTTTCTTTCGCTGCCATGCAGTGACCACGGTAGCCTAGTGGTTATGGTCACGAACTCGCAATTGGCGTATCATGAGTTCGAGCCCGGTACTGCTGAAGATTCGCTTTATAGAAGGGCCGATACACGTTAAGGCTGTCTTCGGTTAATGTTAAAGAATATATAGAACCAGAATTTGGAACATTTTTTCAGATATAAAAGAAATGAAACATTAATATGATATTCAGGCTTCACACTATCCTTTCGAAATCAGAATTTTTTATTTTTCTTCCCGTTTTTAACCGAGTTTATTAATTTTTTTCTGGTGTAAAATGTGTTTCGCGCTTTTTCTCCCATACCGTAATGTTAAATGGGCTATGCCTTCACGTATTATAACAAAAAAGCAAGTATTCAAGGAATATTTTGGCATTTTTAAAAACACTATATTGTTAACGAAGGTATGAGTTATAATATTGCAAACTTCCATAGAAATTGAGGCATTTTTTCTGTCTGAAAATGTGCTTCGCGTTTAGTTCAAGCACTAGTACTTTTACCGAAGACAGCCTAAAATCTGTTAGACGCAAAAGTCTTCCCTTGCGCGTGGTGTGGAAGTTCGGAAAGGGAGTGCCAACTCTAGTGTCGCTCGCGTCACATGACCATGGTTCAAAATTACGAGGCCCGTCGCCAATTGCTCTCGTGTCGATTTATTGTGCGAAGTTAATGTAATCCACTCTCCGCTGCCATGTAACACGGCGAACAGTTAGATCACGGGTCGGCAACCTTTTAGCTGTGGCTTGCCCAACCAATCAGCGTGCAACATAGTAGGATTTTTTTTAAACAATGCATGCAAAGTTAGAGAATAGAGGTCACACACACTAATATAGAGAGATTTACAGTTATATTAATTTTGGATCGCACACTTATAAAGATATTTATTGACATAAAAATAAGCAGCATAAAATACAACTATTTCTTCAACAAAAATTTAAAAAATTAAAATTGTAATTATTCGTCATGTATTTTTAAACATGTTTTTATTAAAATATAAGTATTTCCTTTCTTTATAGTTAAATAAACATTTGAAAAGGCTTGGGCCGCTCTACTTTTATATCCGCAAAATCAGGGGTATAATGTGTGACTTTTAGTTTGACACGATTCTGATCATGCAACTGTTAAACTAAACTTCTTTGCGGACTCTAAATATTTTTTATCTGAGGAAAGATTTTTTTTTACTTTGAAGATAGATGGATAGATAATCGAACACCAAATAGACATAGATAGATATAGAACCAAAAACTGAAAGCAGAGTACTTTCAATTTTCTCTACAAGCAATTAAATCTCCAGCAATGACATTCAATCAGTGGAGCACACAAAGGGGGGGTCCGGACCCCCAAGCCCTTGATTTTTTTCTGATTGATTATAATTCTAAGTATTTAGTACGTAAAATTTAATTAATTACTTGTTATTAATGATTAATTTAATTAATTAATGCTAGTTATTTATTCAAAAATTAGTTTTTTACTGTGTTTTGTTCCCGAAAATCGACAAAATCAAAAGGAGCATGATACAAGAATGGTGAACTTCGATCCCGGACCCCCCCTCCCTTGAAAAATTCCTGTGTGCGCTACTGCATTCAATAATTGACAAAATAGCTGTAAATTTATCTATATAGTTATCTTTCAGATTTTTTTTTTTTGTTGTTATTTTATAAATGTCCAGAATTCTGCAGATGTTTGTCAAGGTTACAAATTAGCCATTACAAAAATTTATCAACTTCCATTCACTCAAAAATTGAGAAATTTCTAGTGTAGTACAGCGTGCCCCTGAGAATTTCTACTGCGTCCCACATGTGGCACGCGTGTCATAGGTTGCTGACCTCTGAGTGAGGTCTTCACGTTTAATTTTTCGTAAAATTTTTTAAAGGTGAAAGTGTCTAATATTAAATTCTATGTCTTGAATTGAACTCGAAATTTAGGCATCAGGCAACAGTCGCCAGAGACTTAACATCTGATAGTTGGATAGGTTGCGGACTCAAAGTGTGTTCGATTGAATTTAAAACGCTGGGTAAATTTATAAATAATTGCAGATCCGTGCACTAAATATATCATGGTTCAAAGTAGAAGTTACGAGAATGAGAGAGAGGCCACCAACTGGCTCGTCCTCTTTAGCTGTGACCGTTATGACTCACCGGTTGAGATTAAAATTTTCACATCCTTAGTTGTTTTAATGAAGTTGTTGGGTTCGAGTCTTCATATCGACAAAAAAAAAAAAAAAAAATTGCCGTGTGGAGTAACGGAAGCTGTCATATGTCGAATATATCTGGGTCACAAAGATCGCACGTGATATGTGTGGAAGTTAGGATATGGGAATTTCAACTGGGATGCCATCCATCCAACCAGCGTACTTGATCATTTTGAACCACGTTCAAGTGACGAGGATGAAATTGGAGCTTCTATTCATCTGACCAACTTTCATGTCAGGCCAACATGAGGAATTTGGGCATCAACAGATGTAACGTACGTCATTCCCTTTGCACTGTGGATCTTAAGTGACACCGGGAATCGAACCCACGACTCAACAAAAGCAATGTTGGGTCCGAATTCATGACCACTTGGCCTTGTTCAAAGCCAGTTTGCTTATCACAAGGGAATCAATCTGGGCATGCTCAGAATACTGTGTAAAATAGTGTTAAGTGATTTTTAAAAAAAAAATCAAACGTGTTATTGCAATGGAACAACAGATTATTTCATAGCGCAATCACTAGGAAAATTTTTGTGTTGACACAATATTAACAAGAGGCTACATTAACGATAACAAATTATTGGTCGGCGGATTTGAATTCAAGTCGTCGCGAAGAAGTTCGCAGTTCTTAGTTCGGCAGAACCAAGTTGCCATGGTCGCATACTCGTGATGGGGGGGTCCACTGTCCCCCCATGATTTTTTTTCGATTGATTATAATCCTATGCACCGTAAAACCCGGCGTATAAGGCGCACCTGTGCAGCTGCATTTTCCAGCTGCATTTTTTTATTTTTAGGTATATTCGCCGTATAACGCGTATCTACTTTTTTTACAAGGAATTCTGAAATGTACGTATGCAATGCTGTTATGTTTTGAAGCCATTCATTGAAGGTATTATCCCAAAAGTTTTACAAAAATGGTATATTTCTAGAATTACAACCCTTTAAGTTCATAAAGAATGCCATTTCTTTCAAATAAACAAATTTTGATATATGTAGAAATCAAACTTTTTATATGCTCCTCTTTTTCTGATATTTTTAGAGCTCTCATTTTCATACCCGGCGTATAACGCGCACCCTTTAATTTCGATGCTATTTTTTGTGTTATAAGTGCGCGTTATACGCCGGATTTTATGGTATATAATTCGTAAAATTTAAAAAGTATTTATTACTAATTTATTTCTTACTGTTTTTTATTTTAAAAAATCGACAAAATCAATAAAATGTGGCAGCATATTGTAGGATGAAACGAGAATGGTGGACTTTCGACCCTGGACCTCCCCCCCTCCCGAAAAAATTTTGTGCATTCGACTTAAAAAAATTTTTAAAACAAAATATTATCTGCATGTTTCGTTATTATTATACTAGAGTTTTTATTAACATACAAAGGGGGTGGTATTCGTATTACTAATAAGTAATACTAATAATGGCATCCTTTTCCCCGCCGGATTGTTGTACGAGCTTTTACTCGACCAGCAAAATATCAGTATCTTGATCGAAACATTTATGGACGCATGTTTAAATGTAATTCGCAACAAAAGTACTGAAACTTTGACATTTACAACTCCCGTGACGTCAAAGCATGGCATCTTTTCTCTGACTAACTGGACTTCTAAATATTACATATTGAACTACCTTGTTTCGATTGCTTCCCCCTCTTTCGCCCGAAATAAATTGGAATATTATATAATTGATTTTTATGACACAGCGGTATCTTTATAGCATCGGATTGTGTAATCACATTATCTTAAGTCAGCCTCACAATCTTATGGCTCTACACTTGGATGTATTTCCTCTGGCACAAGTCCTTCTTGTGAAAATGAACCTTTTTAAACAAATGTTGATTACAGAATAAAAAAGATCAAGATAATGACAAATAAGTTATTACTTTTTAAAGGGAAAAATATATTTCTTTCTTTATTTTAAGAGTGACGGTTTCTTCATTTTAGACTGACTGTTCTTTATTTTAGAGAGATGTGTCTTTATTGCTCTTTAAAGTTATAATAATTTTATGACAAGTAAGAAAATAATTTCTACTGGCATAACGTATTTATTTTACCTTTTTCTGAAACTTTCATATATATATATATATATATATACATATTTTATATATTTAATTATATTTCATGTTTTGTTTTTGTTTAAACAAAAATCACATTCATCATACATTGTAGTATAAAATATTTTTTTATTGTTGTAAATTTGAATTTTAACATCCAATTGACCGGAGTATTTTTGTTGTTAAGCCTAACTCCATTTAAAAATTCATACAAAATCACCACCTTATACAGTGGTGTAACGTGCACCCCCGCATCCGGGGGGCAGGGTTCTAGGGGGCCCAAAGCCTGACTGCCACCAAGTACCTCCTACCATTTGTAAAATCCAACTTGTGGGCCCAAAACCTGACTTTGCAGGGAGGCCCAAATGTTCTCCGTTGCGCCACTGACTTTACATAAAATACCTCGAGAAAAAAAATTTATAGTTTATAATCATTCCAAATTTCGTATGTTCCAAATTAAGATCAGTCAAAAATGGGCCTCTGAACGGGAAAAACGCATTCTCACATATGATACTGTGTTCCCTGAAGTGATCACATATATGTAATCATGGTCCTGAACGAGTTAAGAATATTGCAAAATTTCTTTGCTACATTTATCCTCAAACTGTGAAGTTATGTAACAAAAGTTTTGTGGCCGCAAAGTAGTCTAGTGGTCATGGTCACGGACATGTGGTCGGCATGTTATAAGTTCTAGCCGCAGTGCCATTGAAGATCCGCCGTGTTGAGCTGAAGTACTTTGAATCCGTCAAGGCTCAAATTGCTCTCGTTAGCGTGATGTGGAAGTTCGAAAGTAGGAGGCATTATCAGTTGTCGTCCTCGTCACTCGACTGTGGCTCAGAATTAGGTTCCTCGCCAATTGGTTTAGGTCTAAAAATTGGTTTAAAAAGTTTATTTAATTAAAATTGCAGTGCAGAGGGGCTGATGCATAATAAATCTGTCGTGATTAAATGACCTCCCTTGGCGTGGTGTGAATGTTCGAAGTGAGGGTGCCAGCGCAGATGGCACTCGACTATAGTTCAAAATTCTGAGGTCCGTCGTCAACAACCTCGTGTTGCTTTTTAGTGCAATGGAAATTAACGATCACCCAACAAAAGTTCATTGTGTACAATTTTATTCGCAACAGTAGTACAGTTTTAATCAGATCAATATCATTTATACTGAACGTTATACATTTGCCAATAATTTTGAAAAAAAAAAAAAGGTTGAGTTTTATTTTCTTGTTTAACATTTCAAAATATTTATTCCAAACCACTTTCTTGTGCCATATTAATCGTTTTGTAAATCCAGATTCTTGTCATAGTTTAAAAGTACTCCATTGGAAAATGATCCGTATCATGCAAAATATTTTCGTTTTAAAGACTTAGCAAAATTATATTTTATAATTGCTACTTCAATTAATATTTTTACCTGAACCTCAGCAGATACCAAAACAATCCGAAATCGCCAACAAGTTTGTTCCATGTCGAAGGAATTCCAGACGCCATTTTTTAGTTGAAGGATATCTCCGAATCGATCAAAAATTCTATCAATTATCATAGTCTGTAGTAAACGGCCTTAAACCTTGTTGCTTTTCTTGGAGCCAGTTACATCATTATGTAAGACTTGGAGCATTGTGTATTAGACGAGAAAGGATCTACATTTTAAAATGCGCATATATTAACCGGGTGGATACAGCTAAACTCGGGACGCCATGATTGCCTTGGGAGAACGACCTCGTCCTTCTTTGGCAAATCGCATCGTGTTCAATAGGGTTGATAAAAGAGAGCCTTTGACTCGAACTGAAGCAAGCATATGATTTTCGAAAGCACTTCCTTCTACAACTTTTCAGTAATCTGTGTTTTCAGAGCTTCTTCAGAAGTTTTTTCATTTATAATTTAAAATAAAACATTTGTAAGTGGATTTTTTTTCATACCCAAGACTTGGAATCTTTCAATTGGACTGGTTAGTTTTGCGAGAAGTTTTTTTTCATGAAATTTTAAACGTCTAAAAACTTAACTTAATTTGAGATTCTTATGGGATCCATTTATTCTTGTGTCATTGAACGCCTCTTTAGTCGAGTCCTGTACAAAGATTGTTTTTGAAGTCTTTCTTAATTGTTCCATTTTGCGTGTGAATTAGAGAGCGAAAAATTACAAACAAGACCTCTGTTATTCCAGTATTGAAATAACTTCGATCAAGTATGAAACAGTTTTATTTTTATACGTTACATTGTGAAATAATACTCAAATATTTACAAGCCATGATAACTAACAAATGGTTCGAGAGATTCTATCAAATTTCGTCCAACGAAATAGAATCTACTGTACTCGTGATCCAATTTTGTCTCAAAAGTGTAAAACGTTTGGTAAGTAATATAACAGAGCTCAAAAGCTGTCCTGTTGATTTGAATTCTGTCTTCATTTGACCTTTGTATTATCCCAGAATCAGGGGCGTAGCTACCTCCAAGTGTGTAAGCAAAAAAACATCGTAAAATGTTGAGGGCTCCCAAGAAATGTTGATACAGGGTCCATTTCATGACTAGCTACTCAAGTGCCCTGAATGAAATAAATAAAATCTAGACTTATATGCAGGGATTGTATACCTTAAGTAATTGTATTGTAAAATCTATTTAGGAAGTGTATGTTTAATCGGAAAAATAATATTAACGTATTTTCTATTAGAGAAGTTCTCATCAAAATACTATATTAACGTTCTGTTGGATTTATATCTTAAAAAACCATTCGTAACGTAACTGTACCTTTTGAAAAGAAATTCCCCAAAAGCTACTACTTTACGGTGTGTGGAGTTCCAACTTAAATTTCTAATCACGAACGCAAAACACGTGACCTTGCTGAGGATAATCATGTTGCATATCAATATTCGCCAGTTGGAACTGGTCTCATCTAACCGTGTCCCCTCCCTCCTTCCCCATCTTTTTCACCTCATGCCTTCTTTGAGCATTTAATTATTCTAATTTTTTTTTCTCTCGTTTTTTTCCCGTGCGTTAAAATTTGTCAGGTCATTTTTCTACTCCCTTGTGGGAAAGAAAGAAAAAAAAGAAAAAAAAAAAAAAAAAAAAAAAAATAGCACAAAGCGATAAATTTTAACTTCGAAGGCGCCGGAAAGTTTCCAGTTCCTCGTTTTCCTTATGTATGTATACATACGTCGCATGAAAATGGGTGTTTCCATATTAGTGATTCTAATGTCTTTTTAAAAAATGCCATTCCAAATGTAAAATGCAAAAAGTTATTTGAAAGTCATTGTTAATTCAGTTCCGTCTATTTCGTTGGTTTTGTAATCAAATTGAGATTAAAAACCTTTACTTGTTTCTATATGTGGGGCACTTTTTAAAAATAAAATTTTAGAAGTTCTTATGGCATACAAAAACGGCATTGGCTTTAATGGATATGCTTTAAAATTGATAGTTTTTTGTAATCTTGTAAATTAATTGAATAAAATTATGCTTTATAGTTTCCAAGTGGAGTAATTTGTCAAAAAAAAAAAAATTGAATATATTGAACCTCAATTATATTTTCCTGTCACGTGTTTATCAAACTTAATTCCGGTAAAAAAAAAAAATTATGCTCGTTATAATAATAATTTACACATTTCCCAATACTAAATTGCTAATTTTTTTCATTCATAAACCGAGCTTGTAAATATTGAAGCTTTCTTATATTCTGTGTTAATATAACTGTTAATTATTAAGAACATGTAAAAGATGGGAAAGTTATCTTATAGATTGGTCTTTACTTGGATGTTGCCACGGCAGTGATTCACGCCTTTGGCAATATCTGACTATATTCTTAATTTGTTTTATTATTACAACCTCTGCACTTTGTCATACACGACAACAACAACAAAAGATGGGAAAACTCAAATTTTAAAATTCCTTGAAAATGTAGCTTCAATGCTTCAATGCCAAAAGTCAAAGTATTGCAACTGAAAATCTGTCTTAGGTATGCTTCGTTATGACTATTAATTTTTGCTATTGCTTTTTAAAAAGTTAAGATTCATTACGTTGAATAGGTGTTCTTTTTTGGGCATCGGGACTGTAATACAGATTCATTACGTATAAAGTTCATACGCATAAATAATACAACCGATTCCAACATTTTCCATTGTAGCTAAATTTCGCCAACCCTGCCGCTATGGAAAAAAAATTAATATTCCTACAATCTTTCCAAGCTCTTTAAAATAAAATATTTATCGCACTTCAATTGATTTATACCAGCTATCGCGAGTGTTTTAGAGGAACGGGAAAAGCGACGAGCTGGCGAGCAACGTCCAAGGCCAAGCTGTATCTCAGTCCGTTGATTTGTTAAAGCTTTTCTTTTTTTCTGCAAGTATTATCGTTACTCGCAGTGAACTTTAACCCTCTATATCTTGGTCACTCGCCAGAGTGCCTAATGTGTCGTAGCAGCCACCTGATCCTTTCAATCCTTCATGTCACTTCAGCAGTTGCTGGTTGAAGTGGTGTGGAAGGTTTCCGCCTCGGTACCTTGCATCCTTATATGCACAAGGCCTACAACTGCACAACATAAAAAAGGTTCGATTGCACGTCTTCTGTTTTGTGTATTTCTCCAATTGTGCACTGAGAATTACCATAAGTTAATGAATGATAATTCTGTTAACTCTTTACATTCAGCTATGGCTTGCTTCTATTTTAAAGTGTTAAATGTGGATTACACATTGTATGGATTATAATTCCTATAGAAACGAATTATTTTGAAGAACAGTGGATAAAAGATTTAATTTAAAGTAATTGGTTTCTAGAAGCCGTCTCAAGTTTGAAATTTATGTGGTGATTATAATATTGCCTCATGATCAATTTTTATTAACTTGAATGTGTTTCTTAAATCTATCGCGCTTTGTTTTGATAATATTTTGATTTTTAGAAAGCATATATTTTTAAAATTTGCTTTTCATATGTTTATGAATGGATGCTTTTATTATGTTAACTAATGATTGCAACTTATTATTGTGCTGTTTTGTTAAGAATTCCATTTTTGATACGTTAAATGACACTTTTATTAATTTTAGTTAGTGAAATTTATATTACCTTGGATCATTTTTACTGAAAGTAGGTTAGTTATTGCTCTTACATAGATAATATTGTCCTTCTAAATTGCCGCTCTTAGCTAAACTTTTAACAGCTTATGATAGTGATTTTTATTTAATGTTTATTGATATAAAATTGTGTTAACATAGATAAAATGCTAGTTGAGAATTTATCTCATGTTGTCATGCTTTATTTATCTACAAATGTAAAGCTTTTATTTTTATTTTTTTAATATTTAAATTCAACTATTATCAATTAATGGTAGATATTCGGGTTTTTTTAAACAAATATATTGCTAAGAGAGATGAATGTGCATAAGGGCAACCTATATTTATTGTGTAGTCATTGAAAAATATATATATTTCTATAATTTTAAAAATTATATTTTATGTTCTTTATTGTTTTCCTTTTTTATTATGAAATTATGAATTTCATTGAATAATATATTTTAAACCTTCTTTTCACATTAATATACAACTGAAAGTAGAGTTTAAAGTTATTAAAATCAATGTTTTGTTATATTTGTAGAAAATGGGCATAAAAGAAGAATTTTATCAAAAGGCCATTTCTGCTGGGGTTGACCATTTGGGTTGTGCTGTAAGTGATACTTTACTAATTTTATAACAAATTTTTAAAAAAAATATCGTATCTTGAACTCAAAATAAAAAACCATCAAATTTTGAAAAATGAGGAATGTTTTAGATTACCATATTGTAAGATATTGTTTTTTATTTATTTTAATTCTACAGATATTAAATATAGTGGAATAAATTGGTTTATTTTTAAATATGAAACTGTGATTGATAGTCATTTTTTTAACTAAAAAATATTAATTACATTTTATTGGTTTATGAGTAGATTCTGAACATTTATATATTTCTTTTTAAAAGTAGGTTTAAATTTTGTAAAACTTTCTTTATAAAACCTGCCCCTGTGAAACCTATAATTTAATTTTATGTACTTATTTATGACTTTCAGTGAAATTTGTGCATTAAGTACCTTTTTTTTCACATTGAAAAAATTGTATCATTATGCTTTTGAAAGGAAAAAAGAAATGTTTAATTAAAAAAGCATCTTTCTCTTTTCAGAATCCATTACAAGCTGGTAGTTTGTTAAAAGAAGACAGTAAGTGTTATATTCTATTAAAAATTCGTTATTTGATATGAATTGGATTTTAAACTGTAATTGAATGAATCTACAAAAAACATTTTGTTGCATCTTTACTTATTAAAACATTGATTTTAACCCATTAATTTATAGCTGAAGTGTTAATGCAAGCTAATTCAATCAATATATATATATATTTTTAAGAAAAAACAAATTTTGAATTGATTTTATAAAATTTTGTTGACTGTAAAGTATTCCTAATTATTGTGGTTTCAGAATTGTTTTTAGAGAATAATAACTTATCAAATTTAAAACGCTGGAATTTTTTTATATACATTTACTATAATTGCTTATGTTTAAAAACATTTATAACTTAAAATTTTTACTATTAAATTTAAAAATATGTGCTTAATGTATTTAACTAATAAATTTTAAATAACTTTTATAAAAAATTATGTAAATAAATCTTTAAAATAAAATTTTCATCTGAAATTTTTAGATTTGCCAGCTTCTGGAAAGCATTTTGAGAACACCATTTCGTCTTTCTTGCACTGTGAGAAGTGTCATCTCTATTTCCATAATTTGATGCAGAAAAGCTACATGTGCCAAGGTAATTTTTATGTCCTGTTTTGTAACATAAAATATACAGAATTTTAAATTAAAATTTTAAATTCTTTTGTAGTTTTTCAGCTTATTTTAAAGTGAGTTTTTAAATTGATTCTTTTTAAAACTCACTATAAAGATACCTATGTTTTATCCAATCATATCTTCTCCTTTGAGAATTAAACATTTTCCCTCTCTTTTTATCTTTCATTAAATATTTGCATAAGTAAAAATAAGAAATTGATTTGTAACATTCAAAAGTTATACTAAAATATGAATTTTGATATTTTTCAGTTTGCGGTCACTCATCCCATTCCTCTAGTAATTATGTGTTGTCTCAATCACATAGTAAACAGGAAAGTAGTGCATCAGGTGAGATGTCTATTATAAAAATTTTAATGATATTTAAAGAAGATACTTATCGAAAGTAAATACTTTTTAAATGCCTTAATTCCCTCCACCAAGAGGAAAATATTTAGATTTCAACAGTAAAGATTGTTGATTTCACTTAAGATCAAATTTTAGCTTTATTAATATAGTTTTTTTTAAAAAAATTGTACAAAGTGTTATTTAATAATCGAACATTTATTTAAAAATTTAAGTACTTGCTAATTAGTTGCAAAAAATTTTAATGCATTAAAATTAAATGTTGAGTATTTTATTTTTTGTTTAAAGTATTTTTCACACATTTGAATTACTTACATTGTTAATCATTATATCTAACCTTTAATAAATTGACATTTTATTGATTCACATTGATTTTAAAATGTGTTCTGTAGAAATTATATTCTACAATATATATAAAGTTAAACTAATTTATTATAGAGAATATAATTTCTCTCTCTCAGTGATTTATGGGAGGAAGTGCCTGAAATTATCTTGCTAATGCTATACACACATAACTTGTAAGTGATTTTCCATCTAAAGAATAATGTAGTGAAATTAGTTAAGAGGCATGAAAAGATTCGCTATCTGTGGGACACTACTTAAGTACCTACTAAATCACTTTGCTAAATTTGCTGGTATCCTTGAATTCAGCATCATAAACTATGTAGTGATTAATTTCATTCCATTTCACCTTGAACCATCTGTAGAATATACTGATTTTTTCCCCTAATGGCAAAGTGTTTTATATCTTGTTGATTTTCCCAATATGGTTATTTTTTCTTAGTTATTTTATTAAAAAAAAGTAAGTTCTAGAATGTTAAATAAATTAAGTTAATTTATTAACTAATTAAGGATTTTTATTTTTAAGAATAATTTTTTAATATGACAACACTTATATCAATAAAAATAAGTTTAAGAGTATTAAAGTTCCTTGAAATCTATGTTACCTGTTAGAATAAAGAAGTTAGTTAAAAGTTTTAAATATTAGTGAATATAAAGGGATTCTATAATAAGTGCATTCATAAAAATTGACAAGATATTTGTATTTCTGCCACAAGTGTTTTAAATGTCAATTATTTAAAATTTTTAAATACATTATGTGATAGTTATATTGATATTTAACTCAACACATTTTAATACACTATTTCAGCCTTCAATGCTTAAATTAGTACAAAAATGTATTCTAATTTTTTGCCATTACTTGTAGGAACATGAGTGTTCAATTCAGTACAATCTTTTGGGAATTTTTTTTACCATATATATTTTTTAGCATATGTATAAAAGTATTGGTATATAATAATTTGCATTTGAAACTGAAACAGGCTGTTTCACGATGCATCCTAAATTTGATTGCACTTCGACCTTGGAAACCACTACTTTGCCTGATATGAATTTTAATGAAGTTTGACAAGGTCGTTGTTTTTATCTCTTTATGCTTTTCTACTTGACTCACTCCATTTCGAGTATGGATTTAATTTAGGTTTTTGGTGACACAGCTGATATATGTAGAAGTTTTATATGTTTGAATCATTCTGAATATAAATGTGATATAGTTAACAAAAAGAATGTGTCATAGAACACTCTAATTAAACAGGTTTTCATGACAAATGTTTTACATCAAAATATATTGCATATTTTCCTCCTGTGTATGTATATTTAGTTTTATAAATTTTTGATAATTTTTTATAATACATATAAGAATAGATTATTTAAAATTAGTGAAAGGTTTATTATCAATGTATTTTAAAATGCTCATTATATTTCAGTTGTCTTTGGACGAGAGTTATGTTCAGAATTCAACGTAGCTGAACAACATGCTCCTACACTAGTCCTTAAGTGCATTCAAGAAATTGAACTTCGAGCAAAGCAGAATCCAGGTATTTTAGAAATTTATTAAACCTTTTATCTTGATTTGATTAAAATGGAATTTTATGCTGTGCAATTAATTCTTGAAACAACCTTTAATATGTATGTCGGAAACCTATTCAATCTAAAATTTCTATGTATGTATAAATTTACTGTAAACCTTTAATGTTGAATATAAATTGGGATACTTGCATACGAGCGTCTCTGCAGCCAAATTGGTACCATGCGAATCATGCCATTTTTCATCAAAATCTGATTGATTGGTATTTTTTCATATAAAACATATTAGTCTTTATTTTGGTATCGAGGTGCAATTTGCATGACACCAATTTTGCAGAAGTAATGCTAATTTGTAACTTAATAAGTGTGAGTTGATTGGTGTTTGCTATGAATTGATTGATTAGAGATGCAAGAGAGTTGTCCATGTAATCAAAGTTATACTTTAATAGTGCTATAAAAGCAACTTCAGTGTTTTTGGTTTGTATTCCATGTTGTATAAAATTTTTATGGCCTAAGTTTCTTAAATGATTTAGTATAAGAAGTTGACAACCCTTTGTATTACTTATATTTTCTTTTCAAACATTATATTTATTAAATTATGCTGTTTATTGTAAATAAAAATTAAAACAATGCCAAGAAATTCGTTACTGATTTTTAATCAAATTTAAAAATATATACATTCCTTCTGTTACTTAAAATCAATTTGATATTTGTTATTAAATCATAAATGTTTTGAACGAAAGCCATGAAAAGTGCACTAAACTATGCTTGGTGATTGTTGCACTGATTTGTAGTACAAATTGTTCCTTCATAATATTTGATTTTGAATTGAGTATTTTATTGCATACATAAATCTTTTAGTTAAGCATCTTTCATTGAACTTTAAATTTTATTTATTGACCAAGTTTATTTTTCAGATACTGATTTGTATGCAGCATATAAAAGTCCTATGCACAGTCATAACTTTTGCAAAATGAAGCAAAGATTGAATGAAGGTATGTAATATTCAGTTCATCTGTATAATATTAACAATCAATTCTTCGGTGGAATTAAAGAATTATTAAGCAGTATAGTATTAATAAAGAACTTAAGGAAATTAAACTTTTACTTTTTTAGATCCACAAAATATAGACTTCAAGGAATATCAACTCTCATTTGTTACTAGTGCCTTAATTAAATATCTTAGGGAGTTGCCAAATCCTGTGATACCAGTGCAGTGTTATGATAAATTTGTTGATGCATCGAGTAAGTATTAAAGAGATTTTTATTTGACTCTAGAAATTTTATGTAATTTTCAGTTAATTTTTTTTTATGGAATAAATTTAAAACTACAGACTATAATCTAGATATATTGATTTATTAGATGGTTAATGTATGTGTCATTACATAATACTTCAATTTTGTATCAAGTATTTAATTTTTAAAAAGTTTACAATTTGTTTCCCTCTACTTTTCAATATTAAACTATGTGTTCAAAATCTCCATCTAATCAAAAGTCCATTTAGTCATTTTAATAATTTCAGTATTTGAATATGGTAGCTGTTAATATTGATTCAATACCAATTATGTGAAGTAATTTAAATATATATCCTGTTTTTTTTTACTTGCAGTTAATTATACCAATTATTTCAGCTAAAGAAACCCCAATATGGGAAATCTTTGCTTTTTACTAAATATTTATATATCTTTATGAATACATTTTTATCTTCAAGTATAATTTTAATTTGTTATTCAATCTCTAATTTATCTATAAATGGATCCTTTTTCCCTGTAGAAATTCCCTTGGATAAGCAATGTGCTATGTACTTAGGCGAACTTGTTCAACAGCTACCCGTTCATCATAAAGTTACACTGCAAACATTGATGGCCCACTTCTGCAGAATATGCTCCTTGCAGCATTCTAGAGGTTATCGAAATTTTCCTGATGCTATGCTCCGTGTTTTGAGCCATACTTTGCTCAGGCCATCTTGGGAATGCATTGAGTAAGTCGACATAAATGGGTTATATATGTATACTTTGAAAATAATCTGGCAAAAAACAGTATGTTTTGTCCATTGATGGAATATGTTAAAAAACATTCTAACATAAATGTAATATTTTTTAAAACTCCTTTTGGTATGCTAATTGTTGTAACCTATGAAATAACAAACTATGATTATATGTACAATGAAATTCTGATGTTCTTAAGTTTATGAATACTTTATGAGCTTTTTGATGTGTTTATAGTATGTGATTAATGTAATAAAACCTTTCAGACAATTGGTTCAGAATTCAGAAGCTCACATGCGTGTTGTAAAATTATTACTTCTAAAAGGTGAATGGGGTGAAAAGCCTCCAGACTTTGCCTCCCAGCCAGGTGAGTGAAATTTTAAATCGAATAATTTATGTTGCTATGTTTACTAATAACTACATTTTTTTCTATGTATGTTAATATATAAATTGTGAAATGTCTAACTACAAATTCCTAAGTTTTTAATAAAAATTCATCAAGAAATTTGATTCATTTTTTAAATTTAAAATGTACATTTTTCTGTTCTTTATTTAATATTTATTAATGTTAGATTATTATTATCCATGCAGCTCAGCCTCCTCATTTGGGTGTTATTCTAGAATCAAAACAAACTCCATTATCTTTGCTGGAAGTTGAAAAATTACATATTGCTGAAGAGCCGCAAATGCCAGATGATAAAGCTCTGCAAGAAGCAGAGTGGTTCTGGGGTGATATTACTCGGTAAGAAATTTTTTTAATACATTGGAACAATATTTAACACTTTTTTTTTTTGGAGTTTCTGAAATCTATTCTCGTTTTATAAAGAGTTCGATTTTGTATATTTAATCTGATTTAAAAATAGTGAAGTAATTATTTGTTTTTCAGTGATGAAGTAGCTGAAAAGTTAGCAAATACCTGTGATGGTACATTCCTTGTAAGAAATTCATCCAATAAGGGATCTGGAGAATATACTTTGACATTGAGGTATGTTACATTTTTAACTGTCATTTGTTGAATTTATAAATAACTTTTTGTCATACTCTAAAAATTAGTGTGCTATTCAAAAGTAAATGAAACTGAACTATTAAATACCTCATTAAGTATGTTGATTCTAATTGAATTGCTATATTAAGTATTATTGTAATTAAACTTTAGTACCTACTATTTTTTATTTGTTATCAATCTACTTTTATTTTTAGAATTATAATGTTAATATCTATGTTTATTATTCTGGAAAAAGGTAACTGTCTTTAAGTATTTCTTAAAATTATGAAAAATGTTTTTTAAAAAACCAAAATTTTCTTTTTATTGGAATTAGTTTACTGTAAGTTGGTAATCCCTCACAAATAAAATGCAATTTAAACTGAATGTGTACAGTTTTTAATGTATTGTATAATATTTTCATATTTTGAAGTATTTGTTTTTATATTGTAGGAAAGGTGGGAGTAACAAACTAATAAAAATCTATCACAAGAATGGAAAGTATGGTTTCTCTGAACCTCTTTCTTTTGCATCTGTAGTTGATCTCATATCTCATTATCAACATGTTTCCTTATCACACTACAATGCGACTCTAGATACCAAACTCATGTATCCATATTCTAGATTTTCACAGGTAGGCAAAGATTCTAAATTTGACTTTTTAAATATCTTTTTGAAAGAAATTCTTTTATATCTTAATATTTTTTTGTTTTAGTATTTCAATATTTTTTACCTATTTAAATTCCTTCTACTTATATTAATAATAAATATCTAATGAATTTCAGTGACTTTTTTTTGTTGCTAAATTAGTGAGTGCTAAAAATCTGAATTTCTGAAGTTTTAGAGTGTATTATATAAAATTTGTTTTTTGGTGTACTTTTTAAATTCTTTTGTAAACCATGTTATGATTGAACCAATAACAAGTTGAATACTTTTATAAAACATTTTTAAAATTAAATATAATTGTAATTACTTGCATATAAATTCTTGACGTAGTTTGCTCATTCCATTCATTAGCTTGATACTTTATTAAGTGTATGCTTTACACCAGGCATCAGTAATCTTTTAGTTGTGGTGTGCCAAACCAATCTACCAATGGGATTCAGCATGCCATTCAATAGGACATCTTTGAAACAATTGGATTCCCGCGATAAGGCATGCAGAGTTAAAGAATAGAGGTCAATAATATAGATATTTACAGTTTTATCATTATTAATTTTGCACCCTTTCGAGATATTTCTTAACATAAAAATAAACAGCATAAAATATAACTATTCTTTAACAGATATAAAAAGAAAATTAAAATTATACATATATTACATATTTTTAAACATATTTATTAAAATAAGAAGTGGACAACATTAAATACAAATGTTTCCCTTCATTATAGTTAAGTAAAAAGATGAATACAAATTTTAATGTGAACTTAGTCCGTGCACCACTCTACTTTCTCAAAATCTGGGGTATAATTTGTGATTTTCAGTTAGACACAATTCTGAGCATTCAGTTGTAAAACAATTTCTTTGCTGATTCGAAATATTTTTCATATTAGGAAAGGTTTTTTTTTACATAGATATGTAGAACCAAAAACGGGAAGCAGAGTACAAGCAATTTTCCTTCTTCAAACATTTAAATCTCTCAAGCAATGACATTCAATAATTAACAAAGTAGCTGTAAATTTATCTTTAGTTATCTTTCAGATTTTTTCGAAATTCTGTAATTGTATATCCATAATTTTGATGTTTGTCAAATAAGGTTTATTACAAATATATAAACTTTCATCCTTTTAAAAATTGACTAATTTGTAGAGTAGTGTAGAGGGCCACTGCATGCCACAGGTTGCCTACCCCAGGTTTAAACCTTACACTCCAATTTCTGAATGCATTTTATATAAACACTGTTGGACTTCCATTTTTTATGAGCCGTTTCTTCCTGGTACCAACCTGGAAAGTATATTGAAAGATGTATCTCCATTTAACAAATTTTCCTCATAATGAATTTTTTTCAGGACTTAGCAACTTTGCTAGATAAAGGTCCGACTGTATTTAGTTTTTTTGAAAAAGGTTAATTATTTAAAAAAAAATTTTAAAAAGAATATTTCTTTTTTAGCTAAGCATGATTGTTTTAAAGTTATGTAGTTACTCATGAGGGGGGAAATATCTGTTCATTTTTCAGAATGATTCTTCTGAAGGGAATGATTCTCACAGTAAAACACTGAAATCTTTAAACCAGAAATATCAGCAATCTGCACAGCTCTATGATAAATTCTACAAAGACTATGAAAAAATGGTTAATGAAATTTCTGTAAAAGAAAATCTTCTGGAAGCTGTGAATGATTATGTTGTGATGTTGGAAAACCAACTAGCTGCTTGTCAAAAATCCTCTGGAGAATTAGCTCCGTAAGTGTTCATTTCTTAACTCTAGAAATTTATCTCTTACATTGTTAATCTATTTATTATCTTTAGTAATGTATTATTAAAAAATCTTATGTGAAATTTTTGATTTAAGGTTATTAAATTACCAATTTTTATTGGCTGAAATTTTCATAGTTTCCAGTTAGTAAAATTATAGTATGCATAATAAATATGTAATTGTGTTTTCATGCATAAACTAAGAATTTTCGGAACTTTTTTTTAAGTTCAAAGTGAGAGGTTCTGCTTATATTAATCAATTTCATAAAAGTCAATTATTAAATAGTTTAATTCATTCTTTATATAATAGATAAGTTTAGAACAAATTATATTTGTAAAAACAAAACTTTGGTGAATATTTATAAAATGTTACGGTTTTAGTCTGGGGGGAAAAATAAGATTTCTAAGATATAACTGAAAATAAAGACTGAAAATAAATTTAATATATATATATATTAAATTTATTTTCAGTAGTGCTGTTTTATATATTCATATCCAAATACAATAAATTTGTGCTATTAACTGCTTAAAACTTAAAGTTACAACTTCCTGATAAATAATACTTGTTACCTAAATATTTTTTTTAAAAAAGCATTTTAATTGGATATTTTTCTGGATTAGGTCTTGATTTTTTGACTATACTTTAGTTTCTGTATAAAAATTTATTTTCCTTTGGTGTTATTTATAGATGTGTGGAAAGTATAGAATCAATCAAAAGGCGTATTTTGGTCATGCAGGGGCACCAAAAAGATTTGGATTGCAATTTAAAGCATCAGGCTTCTTATTCTAGATCTTTGGAGCGAGAAATGTCAGCTCTGAAACCTAAACTACTTGTTTTATATAAGCAGAGGGAACAGATACAACTGTAAGTTACGTTACGAATTTTCAATATCATTTCTTATTATTAAACTGAATTTTTCCCTTTTTACTTACATGGGTAAAAAATGCATTTGTTCATTTTTCCCCCTCCCATTTCAGACAATTGCTGTCTCAAGGTGTGACAAAAGAAAATATAAATCAAATGCTGCAAGATGGATCCAGTTCCAAGAAAAGTACTCCAAGGTACAGATAATTTTTGTGTTGCATTTATAAAAATAATTAATTATAAAGAAATATGTAGTGTAAGTTTTTGTTCAATTGCTAATAAATATTAATCTTTAAATTCTGATCAAGTTAAAATACTGAATTTTAACTTAAAAGTTTTATCTGTGATTACACTATAGATGTTTTTATAGATATTGCATTTAATTAACACTAATAAGTTATTCATGCTGAGAGGTATTATAAATACTTATTTTTTTGCAAAAATAAATGTGCTTTAATAATGTTTGGGGTCCTTTTAGTTTTAATTAAGGTATTTTCTTTTAACATTCCTATATTTTAAAAATTTTAAGCCATGAATATATATTTTTTGTACTTCAATTGCTCCCAATATATTTCAGGAATAGTTCTGCTTTTGAGCTATTACACAATGATGAATCTACTTGGCTGCTACAGGATTGTTCTCGTAGTGATGCAGAAAAATTACTTGCTGGAAAACCCAGTGGAACTTTCCTCATAAGAAATAGTCGAACTGGAGACTATGCTTTATCTATCATGTAAGATATCACATTATTTGTATTAAAAAGTTGACATATTATTGATTAGTATCATAAAAGAACTTTTGTCTTTTTATTTCTTGCTGTTGCAATATACAGTGTTTAGTTCTGCAAAAGTTAGTGGAAAAAATAGAGGTTCTAGGATACAAATTTTTGTAATTTAAATAATATTGCAATGAATTGAAATGTATATCTTTCAAAGTCTGCTCATTTTTTAAGTTAAAAATAGTTTTATTTCCAGATATTTTTTAATCTAATTCAAACAAAACATTAAGTAATGGTTATCTTAATCACATTTATGCTAACCAATAATTTTTGTTTAAACATTGATTTGAAATGAAAGAACAGTGTAAAAAAAAATAGAACATTAATAAAATGCAAGAGAATTTTTCTTTTTAAAAGCTTTTAATTAGTTAAAACATCTTTTATTATATTGTATTTTTGTTTAACTTACATAATCTAGTAATTATAAACGTAAGTTCTTGTATAGAAGCCATTTTTCAATAGCAGTTAATTTGTTATTGCCTTTGATGAACTGGACATTTGAAGTGAGATTTGGCCATGGTAGTCTAGTGGTCAAAGTCATGGACTTGTGGCTGTTGTGTCACGAGTTCGAGCCTAGTGCCACTGAAGACCCACCCTGTAGAGGAGGCCAGTGCATATTAAATCTGTCGAGGCTCAAATGTCCTCTTATTAGTGTGTAAGTTAGAGAGGAGGATGCCAGCTCAAGTGTCATTTTTATCACTAGACCATGTTTCAAAAGTAAGAGGTCCGTTGCTAATTGCCCTCTTGCAGCTTTGTAGTGTGGCATTAATTCAACTCTCATTAACTTGAATTATGTATATTTTTAGGGTAAATGGTACTATTGGCCATTGCCTGATTCACAAGACTGAGAGTGGATTTGGATTTGCTGAGCCATACGATGCCCATCCTACACTCAAAAGCCTGGTCCTACACTACGCACAGACATCACTTGAGGAACACAACAGTTCTCTGAAGACTACTCTTGCTTATCCTGTCTTTTCACTCGAACGTGATCAGTATCTCAGCCTGGCAAGCTAAAAGTCATCCTTTTTTTGATCAAGGAGAAGGAATATTTGCCAAAATACTAATTCCAAGTGTTTGTAAAAAAAAAAAATGGTAGTATGCTCTGCCTGCTTCCAATCAGCAATATTCTTTAGGGTTAGTAAGATGGAATTTTGAAGTCCTTTAAAGTTTGCTGTCCACGAGTGAATTGTGTTTACACAACTCCTAAATCTCAAATTTTATCGAACCTAAAAGGAAAAAAGAACAGAAAATCAATGTTGGACTAAAATGATTTTTTTTTTACATTTGTTGCAAAGACTTGTGATCAACATTTTTAAAAACAGGCTTTTTTCCATTTGGTATGGTTGTTAATTGTTGCAAAAAAGAAGAGGGAAAAAAGGTGCAATCTTCAAAATTTAAAAAAAAAAATTCTACCTGTTCATTTTACAGACTAAAAAAACTCCAGAAGAAACTGATCAGATATGACCGTCTGAAACACTAGCAAAAGCTGTCCAAAGATTGTTTAAAATCAGATCTTTACCTGTGATAAACTTTTTTTTTTCTTAGAAAAGTACTTATTGGTTGGATAATTTCGAATTTTTATCCAAAATTCAAACATTTGCTGAGAATGCCAAAGGCATAGATTGTGTAAATATTTTGGTACATAGTGTTATATGGACTCTGCTGCTTATAAATATAATAGGTTTTTTTTTATTATTTACAAAGAGCTAAACATTATCTTATGGCAAGTTGTACATATTTGGGTAGTTAATATTTTGTAGAGAACACCTGGATCTTCTTATTCATAGAACATGTACATGCTGGAATTTCCATTAGTCATTTCCCCCTCAAAATAGTTTAATTTTCATATGTTAAAAGAAAAAATTGATTTGCATCAAAACTTGCTGTGTTTATTATGCTAAGTCCTCATCACTGGTATGAACTATACAGATGATATTCTAATGTTAAATACCTAATCTTTATTTTATGAATACATTAAATATTGTTTGCTGGTGAAATGCTATAAATTATGCTTAACTTTTCCTCTATTTTTTTTTTAAAATTCTGCGATACTTCATTCCTCTTTTTAATATTGTGAATATTTATGTAAATCTTATTAGTAAAGAAACATAAAATGAGTTATTTTTATTGTGAATGACATTATTCGTGAGTTTTGTATTATATTGCATTAACTTTTATGTACATAATATTTTGTTACTTTTTATTCAGTCATATTTCACTTATGAGTGCCCAAGCATTATATGTTTTTATTTGTTTATTGTAATTTGTACATTTAACATGAATTGTGTATTGTAACTTCTTAATATTTGTTTATTAACCATTTAACTATCATATTGTTATTTTGGTTTTTTAAATACTCTTCCCATGTTTATCAAGATAGTATTAGTAATTTGACTTGATATTTTTTTTTAATCTCGAATCTCAGCTTTGATTGTGCATAATATACTGATTTTTTTTCCTCTTTCTGCTTCATGTAATTTTATAATGAAATTTTTTAAAATTTTTGTTTGAAATTAAAGATAATAAAATGAATGCAAATTTATAAAATGAGAACAGACGTACAATTGAGTGGTTAATATTTGTAGCACAAGTTATTTAAGTTAATTATTTTATGCTGCTATATATATATAATATTTAGAAATGATAAAGTATGATTTTTTTGTAATCTTCCCCTCTCTATTTTATAATTTTTAAAATGTTTTATGTGTTATGAAGGACTTAGCATATGTAATTTCTGTTTTTCACAAAAACTCTTGAAAATGTATCTATTTCTTGTATTCCAGGTGGCATTTTGATAAATACATTAAAAAAATCATTTGTCCAATTTTTCATTTCCATAAATTCTTGATGAAAACATTAGTGTAGTTTTAAATTTTTAAAATGTGTATGCAAATGTAGTTCTTTTCATGTAATATATTATTTTTGTTGATATAACTCTTGGGGTCTGATGTCAAAATAATTAAATGTGATTCATGATTTCAAAACTGCTATGAAGAAAGCATGGTAGATTTGGTGTTACTAAAATCAATCTTTTCTTTTATCTATCTCATATTTGTTAGTTAAAAAAAACGTGCTGTCACCTTTTTCATTTCCATATGTATATTTTCTGTCTGAAGAGTGAAAATTTCATATTTTTATTGTATCATTATTTGGAAATTTTATCAGTTTTATCAACTAACCCTAAAATGAACACTTCAAATTTGTTTCTAAAATTTAAATGAGAAATATGTTGTTTTTGGTTATCATTAAGCATGCTCGGTGAAATAGAAGCTATATAAGTGCATATTTATCATTGTTGATTTTAAAATTTGTGTTTGAAATTCTAATTATTTGTTATTTTTATGAGAAAAAAACTATTAGTGTTTTCAGTATCATATGATTGTACTAGTCATCGTTTAGCATAAACTCTTAAGCAGTAGGAATGGATTCTTTTCGTTATAATTTTTTTTTCTGCTAAAAGTTATAGTGCCGCAAGCATATTGTTTTCTGTGTTTTGGAGAAAAATTCTACTAAAATATTGTGATACAAGGTTCTTTCTATATGTGTATAAAAAATTTTTTTGTTGGTGTTGATCAAAAGGATGGCTGTTAAGCTGTTAAAACATGAATTCTGACTCGTGTCCATCTTCTTTTTGTAAAGAGTACAAAGAACTGTGGGATTTTGCCCAGAAGTTTCATAAATACTTTAATAAATTCCGTTTTTCACTAGACTAAGTGTTTTATTTGCTTATTTAGTACATTTTCCAATTTTTTGGGGCTATATCGGTATATTCGAGTAATTTTTTTCTCCAAATACTGTTATACGAGGGTCACTCTGAAATTTTTGAGATACTACTAGGTTTTTAAAGTTATACTTACAAAATTTTAAGAGTGTTCAAAGTAGTCTCTTCTAGTATCAATGTACTTTTGTAGACGAATTTTCCACAGATTAAATGCCTAAAACCTTCATTTCTTGGAATTCATGAAAAAAAATGCATTTATAGCCACATTAATCTCATCTGAATGAAAACTTTCCACTTAAGTTCTTTTATCGATTAAAAGATAACCAAAAGTCATGCATAGCTAGATCTGGAAAATAAGGGGGATGCTCTATCACTTTAAAGAAACTCGGCTGTATGGGAAGATGCATTATGGTGAAGCATTAATCCCCTAACATTAACTTCTTTGAGAATTTCTGGAAGAGGTATAGTGGTATACCAGTTTGCTGTTACTGCCTTCTGTCCTTCCAACTTGATCAATCCCATACTTCTGAAGAAAATGGCATCAGTGGCGCACGCAAGGTGGGGTCCCCCTTGATTTTTTTCCCGATTGATTAAAATTCTAAGTATACAGCATGTAAAATTTAATTAATTAGTTGCTATTAATGATTAATTTTATTAATTAATGCTAATTATTTATTCAAAAACTAGTTTGTTACTGTGTTTTGTTCCCGAAAATCGACAAAATTAAAAGGAGCATGATACAAGAATGGTGAACTTTCGAACCCCCCTTGAAAAATTCCTGTGTGCGTCACTGAATGGCATACATTACTTTTTTCATTGCTCGTTGGTTTTTCACCATTGTTGGCGCATGATCATCTTCAAAGACCCATAGTTTGCTTTCTTGACATGTTGGAACATCAAAAAATGGGTTGTATGTTTCATCACCAGTAACAACTTTAGAAATCATGCGGTGACCACCATCGTTTAGCAATTTAAGGCATTTTTTTACTGATTCTGACACGCTCCTCTTTTTGGTGCTCAGTTAGATTATGGGGAACCCAACAGCAAGCTACTTTTTTCATATGTAATTCTTCATGAATAATTTTGTATTTGGCTGCGGATCCAAAGTTAAGTTCCTTATGTATCATTTGGCAAGTACAGGGAATATCATCCATCATTTTTCATATGGCAGACACATTTTTCGATATTACTGCCGACCGTGGTCTTTCTGTGTGTTCTTCATCCTGAAGAGAATTTTGTGACCACTGCAAAATTCTTTAAACCATCTGAATACAGTAGTGCGACATGGAGATTCAGCACCAAATGCTAATTGCAGCCATTGAACCCATTCCTCTTGATTTAATCCAGCTTTAAAATCATAGAAAATCACAACACAATAATGTTCGAGTCAACTCCATTTTCTCTTCTGTCTAAAATTTATTCTATGCTAAACAATTTGAAGCAAGTCAATAAAAAGTTGTCTGCTGTGTTAAAATACTTGGCATTTTCAAATTAAATCATTAATTTTGTTTTGTAATTTCTTGTCTGTGCGTATCTCAAATTTCAGAGTTACCCTTGTATAAAACAATGAAAGTTGCCTTAATTTAGTGCAACTAAGGTTTTATGTGGAAAGGAATCATGGTAGCAAGCTTTGTAATGAGCAGTGTTCATGTCAATTAATACTTTAGGAATTTGATTTCATTGAAGTTCTGGTGTGCACAATGATAGGAGCTGCTGAAAATTATATCAAACTGAGCCTAGGAAGGTCTTCAGGTTTATAGAAATTCAGAGAGCATGTATTCTCTTTTAATTATATTTCAAAAGTTTCATAGTTTATATAACGCAAGAGCACACACACATCATTAATTACAACAAATCTAATCTTGCTTAATGTAGAGTTGAAGTTGAGATGAGGTATGTATGTATATGTTTGAGTACTTTCATTAAAAGAATTTGGTAGCTCTGTTGTAAAGATAGGCAGACAACAGGTCTAATGTGGACTACTTGTTTATTCTCTCTCGACCGTGGCATAACTTAAAACAATGGTACTGAAATGTTCAATATCTTTAAAAATCATTCCTTTGAAAACATCTTTTTACATGAAAAATATGGTTAAAAAAATGTTTGCATGTGCAGAAATGGAACCTGCCATAGTAAATAAGAGATTATTAAAATAAGTTTATTTGCTTTTTTTATGTACAAGTTTTAGAAAATCGAAAAAATGGCAAGTATAGTCATAGTTTCAATAATTGCACTTTTAAGCATTAAAGAATTTTCACAATACACCCTTTTTGAACTTAGTTGCTTTGTTCAATAAATTACATGTGGCCGCGGTAGCCGAGTGGTATAGGTATTCGACCGTGGCTTGCCTTGTCACGAGTTCGAGCCCAGTACCACTAAAAACCCGCCGTGTAGGGCAGCGATGCACGTTAATTCTGTCGAGAGCTGAAATGTCCTCCCGTTGGTGTGGTGTCGTAGTTAGGAGAGGGGTGTGCCAGCTCAGGTGTCGTCCACGTCACTTGACCATGGTTCAAAATTACGTGGTCCGTCGCCAAAAGCCCTCGTGTAGCTAGCTGAACAGTGCGACGTTAATATTCAATCAATCAATAAATTACATTAGTCAACCAAAATTGTTTCACTCATTCCAAGAAAAGTTAGTCCATAAATAAAACCTGTATAAAAAAAAAAATTTACTTTTAATGAAAAAATATGCCCTTTCATGAAACAAAATGCATATCTTTTTCATCATTTCCCTGTCCTTTTTATGGTAAATTAATCTGCATACCTATTTAATAACAATTAATACTTGAAGTATATCTAAAGAAAGAAATCTTAACGAGTTGCCTAAGTCAGTGTTTCTCAAACTGGGCGTGATAACCCTACAAGGGGGGCGCGAGCATATTGAAAGGTAGAATACAAACGATTTAATATACTAAAAGCAAAAAAAGTACACATAACTCTATCAGTACTGCCCAATGAATTTTATAATCCTTTTAAAGATACCACGTTCAGAACAAGTTTAGTAATTACCAGAGTCACCATAGACTTGTCATATATAAAATTAAAAACTAACACTTATATTGATAATTTATACGGTTTATAATGAATCCCTTAAGTGCAGATTAAAAACTACGTGGTTCACTTCTAATGCCACCGTTTAACACGTAAACGAGCGTATCTGGTGTATTGGGAAGGGGAGGTTAAAGGAATAAGGGGAAACAACTAAATCCTTCGCAAAGACAATCAAGCTCCTTTTATTGCATTCCAAAGCCTTCGGAATAAATGTATGGATAGCAGTGCACAGAAAATATCATACTTCGGAGAGACGTATATATCCGTCCGGGGCAATTGACACACTACGTTTATATACGCCGGTGTTACTAAAGAGGTTAAAGTCGAACTGTATGTTTAGCTTCAAAATATAGTATTATTGAATTCAATGTATCGTTATTGTATGTGGGGGGCGATGAAAATAATGATTGAATATTGGGTCGCGAATATTGAAAGTTTGAGAAGGACTGGCCTAAGTTAACCGAATTCCTTTCCAAATTAGAAATTGTTCGTCAAAGTTCTTGACAAAATAAAATTAAATTATTCTCATCTCTTGTTTAAATTCGTATTCAACCATTTTTCTAAGCAGTATAAAGAAAAAAGCTTTGCACTCACTAAAATGTGAACCAATTGAGGTATATTGATTTACATTGCTATACAAAACATGTGAACAATTATTTCATTTGAAGAGAAAGACTTAAAAGATGAACATTAAAAACTTACTGTAGAATTTTATCAATTTGTGAGTAGGACGACGGTATATTCTTTAGTTTTCTTCTGGCACTAGTTTAGGTTTGCTGTTGACTTTTCAAAACATTTTAGGATTAACAACATTCCCTCGAATGCATAGTGAAAAACCTATCTGCACAATATCAAGTTGCTTAATTTCCAATCTTATTTCGCCATAATATTTAAATATGCTTTTTCAGTTCTGGCTCTGTGCATGACATATTTTGTAGATGGGTTGATGTATGGGAAATTTTTTTACTTTTAATGTGATATTAATAATTTTTGATATTCACTCCAAAAAATTCTTTTTGTTCTAATTTCAGGTTACGTATAAATTGGATGTTAAATAGTAGCTATTTGATGTATTCTCCCCCTTTTATTGTAACATTTTACATACCGTATTAACAGGCGTATAAAGCGCTCTTCTAACAGGTCTAAATTAATGGGTGTGCGTTATACGCTGGTTAAAAAATTAGAGCTTTTAAAAATAGGAGCATATAAAAAAATTAAGACATAGATCGAAATGCTGTTTATTTAAAAGAAATGACATACCTGATATCAATTTATAAAGGAATGTAATTTTAAAAGTATACTATTTTTGCCACAGCCTGGGATAATATCTCGAATGAATGACTTCAAAACATTGCATATTTACATTTCAGGTTTCTTCGTAAAAAGGGGGTGCGTGTTATACGGCGAATATACCTAAAAATTAAAAATTTCTGTACAAAAATATAGGTGCGCCTTATACGCCGTACTTTACGGTAGTATTTAGATTTCTTTGGAAACTCTTCGCGTTACAACTTTGTTTTGAATGTCAGCAGCGTTAAAGGTATGCAATGCTGGAGTCTTCCGAACACACACACACATGGTCGCTGCATCATTAGAAATTCCTTTCGTTAATTATGTATAGTAACCGAGCAATAATGGTCGCAAACTCGTGGTTAGCCTTGTCGAGTCGCGGTTTCGAAATCTTGTGCCGCGTAGAGGGGGTTGATGCACGTTAAATCTGCTTAAAGTCTGATTTGGTAGTTTCGAGAAGGGATTCCAGAATTTCAGTGATTTTTGAAGGTAAATGAATAGTGTCTGAACTCAGGGTCAGCATAGACCAGGGGGCGAACCTTCATGGACCAACGTGCCATTTTTTCTGAAGAAATTTTTAATGAGGTATAGACGTGCCATATCGAATAATTTTGACTAGTTATTTTTGGGGAAATAATAAAACTAAATACTAACAAAACACAAAACTCTTTATTTACTACAGAAAAATACATTTTATATTTTACAGTAGTAAATGTTTTAGCTGCATGTGTGTAATTCAAATTATATAAAGTAACATTAGTGGGATTTCTGCTGTAGCAGATTAGATGACAAATAAATCAATGCATAAGACGTTACTTTTAGCAGAAAGCATGCTGAATTGGAGTCTTCTGCCAAATGGTTTCTAAGCGAGTCTCATGTTATTCATCCCTGAAAAGAATGACTTGTAGGCATAGGTCGATGAAAATATGGTTAAAATAACATAAGCCTGATTCTTCAAACAGTATCTAGAATCGAATTTAATGTTTCCAAAATTTCGTTACAGGCATTTTTACTTATATTGCTTGTTAATCCTTCTGTTTCAATCAATTCTAACTTTTTCCATATTTCAATACATTTTTAAATCCATATTGAACTATAGACTAGAAATCAGTCACAGTTGAATTTCAAATTCTTCAATTTCCAACCAATGGAATTGGGGCAAGTTCAGTTTATCTGATGATGTCAAATCAGGGTACATAATAAACGAGCGTTTCTGATAATTCTTTGAATTGAGAAAATCTCACTGAAAATTCCTTGATTGAAGAATTAATTGCGATTGATCTTTTTTAACCGGTGGCGTGTCCAAAATATTGTGCCGCGTGCCAATGGTTCGCCATCTCTGGCATAGACCAAAATTGCTAGATTTGTGTGGGCCACTGGACGAACTATAAAAATTTTCATAGAGAAAAACTATTTCAAAAAGCATGTTGGAAAAAAAAAACAGGAACAACTATAATTTTTATGATTTTTTCCTCCTGTGACAGCATCTTTACTCTGTTATTATTATTTTTTCTACTTCGGAAAGAATTTTGTTGACAGTGATTACTTTCAAATTTGACCTTAGGTGCTTGACAGTAATTCTGATAGGAGCCATATTTTCTTTCATATATGAAAATAAACTTTTCACACTGATAAACACATTCAATCGTAGATATTATCTTGTATGTAAATTTCTGGCTGTTTTCAAATATGACCGGTAAATATTTGTAATATTCTAATTGCCGATTTTACAAAACGTTGACATTAATTCTTTGATTCGCACTTATTTCAATTACCTCATTACAGACTGATTTTATATCAAGGAAGGAAAATTGAAACCTTCTTTCGATATTTAAAAATCTTCCAATCTTGTTTCAAATTAACTTCTATAATAAGGCTCAGAATTTTTCAGCGTATGCTTTCAATTGTACTGTATCTCTTAAATAATTGGTCGGGTTCATTTTACATGTCGAAAAGTTGCTTTAAATTTTCATTCATCAACTACATTTCCCGTAGCTTATATTTGATTGTTTTTAACTTAATCGCATATGTTAGTAAAGTATGATCTTTTCCTTGCAGTTCTAAATTTAAATCGTACAAGTATTTTGTGTCATATTGACCATGAAGAATGAAATCTTGTAACTATGTTGTATCAAAGAACAGTCCTGTTCATTGAATTTTGCTGATTAAGGATTGTCTTTTCTTTCTGAATCCAGAATTGTTTAAGAACGTTAAAATAAGCATCTCAGGCATTAACTAATGCATCTCAACTGCAAGGAAAAGATCAAAGGAAATATGACAGACAAAAAGCGAAACAATAAGTTTTAGATTCACTTTATTAATGCAGAGAACTGTCGTAGATTTAAACCGATTTTTATGAAATTATTATTATTATTTTGATCAGTGGCGTAGCGTGGGCTTTCGCCGCCCGGGGCCGACCAGAAATTTGTCACCTCTCTATTTTAATTACTAATCAAGAAAATTAGTAAAAGTAAAAAAAAGAAGCTTAAATTATTTTTTTGTTGATTAAAAATGCACTTTTCGTGTTTTTTCATAGCAAAATTTTTCATACAATTGTCAATCCCAATATGTATGTCATGTTCAATTGCCAGAATAGCTAAATTTGTTAACCTTGGCGTGGACATAGTCAATCTGTGATTTTTTGATTAATTTTAGCTTTGAGAAGCATCTCTTGCAACTAGCATTACTGATGGCAGATGTTAAAAAAATTCTCAACATTATGACAATGTTTGGTAAGCCATCTTCATGTTTGAACTCAATAATATATTTTAATAAACCCAGAGAGCCGGACTTAATGAGTTCTTTTTTACAGCCTAGGTCTGTTGCAGCTATGGAAGCTTATAGACGTACGCGCTCATGTTGGAATTCTTCTTTATTAATATATTGAGGTGTTGATCTAAGTTAAATTCGTTCATGATCAATATCACTTCAGGCTTTAAAAAAAGCATATTTTTGCGCTAGATTCTGCAACTGTTGGAATCTCTCTCGAATTTCAGCAGTTACTCTGTCTATTGAAGAAAACATTGTTCGCCTCAAGTCATCTTCGTACGATAACTGAACATCTTTACTTCCGTCGCCAAATATATGCTTCCTCCTGGTTCGTCTTGGGGTTCAAAAGAAATTTTAAGCTCTTCACGTAAACTTTTAGCATATATTTAAGTGTCATCCACGAATTCCTCTTGTTTTGCTTCTAATGCGGTCTGTAAAGCACGTATTTTTTTTGTACATTGATGGATATTTAGTCCCTCTGTTTGCAAATAATTTTGTGTGTGAGCATCATTGACTTCACACAGTACCAGTTGCCAAAAGCCTAAAAACGAATGCGATTGTTGAACGACTAATAAACTTCCTGCATCTGTGCGTGTATTAAAGCTTTCACTCGTTTCCGTCAGTTTCGTCGCGCGGGCATGATTTGGAGTTCGAAATGTTCTTTGAATTTAAATATCGCGGTGTTTGCCACCGCCCTTTTTCGTATGCCGTTTGGGGCCATGGCCCCTCTGCACCCCCACGCTACGCCACTGACTTTGATGACATATATTTCGTGTTCATTACTTTCGCTTTTAACACGTCTTGATGTATAATGCAATATGTATATGATAAATCTTGAATTCATCATAAATTTAACTTTTTTTTAGCTGTAATACAACTAAAAACAAAGCCCCCCCTTTCCGATCTACGAAGAAGCTACATCTATAGCTGATTAAGGTAAAATTTTCACTGAGAGAATGTGTTTTTGTACTGAAGGTTTCAAACACTAATACATTTTATTCTATGCATGAGTTATGCATCAGTACTACGTCGGGGGTTTCAAAAAGTAACAGAGTAAAGGTTTATTCAGGAAATAAAAAAATAAATACAAAAAATATATACAATGTAGGAAGGCACAGGTACATGTTATTCCTCTATATAGTCAATAAACTTATTGAGGCATTTTGTTCCATCAGTACACCAAACCATCCAAACCTGCACCGTAGAAATTAGTGTCACGGTCGTGCAACCGCGTCAAGATGGCTTGCTGAAACTCAGCATCGGTTCTGAAAATGCTAACTTCTTAAGAGTTTCTTTAAAAGTCCGAAGAGATGGAAATCACTTGGTGCGGTGTCGGGAATGTAAGGAGTCATTGTTTTAACAGTTACATTGTTACAACAATGGAGACGAATCGAAGTTGGCGTCGAAAACCTGTAATTAATTTGTTGTTGTTGTTTCTTATCCCACTTGAATGACAGAAACATCTAGATCAAGTCCATGAACCCGTACGTTTTTAAACATTGAAGAACCGTAGCAGGACTTGAGAGCAGCTGGTTCTTATCTCAACTAATACAAGCCAAGATGGGGGCAGGAGTGGCTTGGATCACATTGCAATTCGGACAAAAAGGGTAAACTTTAAAACATACCACATGCCGTTGAATTCGAGGAGTATGTCCACTGCGAAACCCCTAACAAGAGTAGTTTTATCTCGCCTATTGCCTGTCCCGAGCAAAACAGCCCCAGGATGGTTTCCTTCATACCACTCATGTACGGGGCCTGCTTCCAAGAGGAACTGACATCTTGTTTAACTCGTGTAGCAATTTCTGAAAAAGTAAGGCAGCCACCATGCATAGAATCTTTATGGCTGTCCTCACGGGCCAAACCATCTGCAATCTCAGTCGCGCAGACATTCACGTGTAACAGTACCCACTGAAAAAAGATCTTAACATTAGCACTCAAGCTATTTAATAGCTGGACAATACTCGTTGTTCTGTCACCCTGCCTCCACCATTCAGATAGATTCTGAATACAGCTGCCACTATTACTGAATATCTAAATATCTGTATTGACACTCTCAATAAAGAAAAATTCCAAAGCAGGGTAATTAATTTAATTTAATTGATGAATTAATGTTTGAAAAAACTGTATTAACATCAAGTGTCCTCCACTAAAAGTTTAAAAAATAATTATTTGAACTTGATTGGATGTGAATAGAGAAAGTATTTTTTATTAACGATTGAAACTTTGAACAATATATATATATATAATCAAATATAAAAGAATTTTTTCAATATATAATCATATACATATACATATATATAAATTTATACACACATATACATAAACAAAAATATAAAAATAATCATATAGTTATATACCTATATATATATATATATATATATATATATATATATATATATATATATATATATATATATATGTATGTATGTATAATATAATTCTCTACAAACAAGAGATAAATATCCATCAGTCACATTCGAAAAACACATAGACAGTGGGAAAATCACACAATGAAGGACACATGTGCAACAGAGATTAAAAATTATAAAATGATGCTGCAGTATTATAAACATTGCTGATTTAGGACAGCTAATATATAAAATAATTTATATAAAAGTGAGGTTTTATATATATATATATATATATGTGTATATATATATATATAGTGTGTGTGTGTGTATATATATAGTTAGAGAGCGAGCTAATAGTAGGAATTGAAAAAAATGACTTCAAAAATAAATCTTAATAGGAACTTCAGAAATTGGTCCATTTATACTTTTTGCAATTTTTTAGTGCATAAAACATTTTTGAGGCTTTAAATTCGATTTCTCTTTTAAGAATTTTTCATAATTCTTTTTTCCTTTTAACTGATAATTCTCAAAAAATACATTTGAGATAATTTCATGTAATTACGAACATAAATCAAGCAGTTTAGAATTTGTAAGCAGAATTCGCAGCATTCATGTGTTGGGTGAAATATTGCGAAAAAATTTACTCCTAGGAAAAAAGTTTGCTTTCAAAATTCCTAAAAATAATTCGCATATTTAGCAAATGAATACCTCTATAAATTTAAAACAGAAATAATCTGATTATCACTTTAATTTCAAAAATAATTTCTTTTAATTTCGTATGTTAAAAACCCATATAAGCAGGAGATTTTATACATTTTTTTTAAAGGTCAAAAGTGAAAATTTTGGTCAATAATTTCTCAGATTATATTAAAAGAATTCACGAATTTCCGTTAAAAAAGCTTATACATAAAATATTTCAAAATTAGCTCAGGGACACACAAATTTTTATCTTAAATTTGTTAACATAAATCAGGGCGATGAAATTAAATATAGTATTCGTACGAATGTGTGGATTTTTGTAAATGAAAACTCTTGTATGTATAATTGAAAAAAATATTGAAACTTTAATAATTTTCATTCATTTGTCTATTCAATTATTAAAAAAAAAATCTGTCACCAAATAAAAGTCTTCTACGCATTTTATACTTAAATACGGCTGAGTTAAACAGCCTCGGTAGCGCAGTAGGCAGCGCGTCAGTCTCATAATCCCTCTAGAAGAGTAATCTGAAGGTCGTGAGTTCGATCCTCACCCGGGGCAGTTTATTTTAAAGTAACATTTCGTTTCTTGACCGTGCACAATTTAACTTTTTAAGTCTAACTTTCAAGTGAGTGATAATTTTTTTCAGCTTTTTTGTTTTTTCAATTTGTATATTCTTTTTTTTTTTGTTTTTGTTAAAACTCAAACACCCAATTTTATACGAATTTCTTTTTCAATGATTCGACACAAAATAATTTTTCTTAATATTCAGCTCAGTTGCTTTCGAAAAATAAATGCATGTGATTAATGTTTAAAATTAATAATTTTTTCCTCTATAAAAATTTAATGACTTCTTCCTAGAATTCCAGTGTTCAAGGATGCTAAATTGGCAGCTCCCATGTGGTCTAGTGGTTAGGATTCCTGGCTTTCACCCAGGCGGCCCGGGTTCGATTCCCGGCGTGGGAAGTAAAGGTTCCATGGTGTAATGGTTAGCACTCTGGACTCTGAATCCAGCGATCCGAGTTCAAATCTCGGTGGAACCTTGTTTTTTCTATTTGCCAACTAAATATATCTTAAATCGATTTGTCATGAGTTAAAGTTTTTTAATTTTATTCTAACTGTAAAAAGGAGGCCTCCTCGAATATGAGAGCCGGTTTATTTTTCTGCATTCAATATCTCTTTTTATAAATGTCACATTACGTATTTATTTCATCAAAGGAATCAAGAACTGCATAATTAAGAGGTTTTAGTTAAAATAAGACAACCATTTAGTGTTATTAAAAGCTATAATGTTGCAAGTCTATTTATCCTTCAGACTTTCAAATTTCTAATGGGTTCTTAAAACCTGATAATGTACAGTATTCAGAGAAACTGAATCGTCTTCTTTTGTCGTTGAATTTTTCGTAGATGTATATATAAGATAATCTAATTTAAAAATTTCTTAATATTTTAATGCCTGTATTATATGTGATAGATTTTAGTACTAATATTCTATAGCTATTAAAAAAATTACTGCATAAAGTATCACAAGATGAAATAATCTTATTATCACAATTATTTTGCTCGGTTTATGGTAATTTTAATGCATGGTTAATTTTAAACACCATTTCTTTACAAAGAATGGAGTGGTAGTATTTTTGAATGGAAAGTTGTAGAAATATGACTAAAGATGATATAATTACTCACTTTTTCTCATTGGTATAGTTGCAGCATTTTTCTCAAATCCTTATCTGCATAAACTTGATGTAATAGTTTGTATGAATAATATCACTGGATAAAAAAGACAATTCAAAATACAACTAATACGCCACAAAGTACAAAATTATTAGTCAAGATTTTAATATATTTTAAATACGTATATTTTATGTAGCATATATTCTATCTTTGTAGCAGAAATTTTTGACACACGCACATATATATATATATATATATATATATATTTTTTATATATATATTAGCTAAGTCATGTTTATATATATATTTTAAAATCATGTTCAACCCTTATTTTATATAAATTTTTTTATATATATTAGCTGTCCTAAGTCAGCAATGTTTATAATACTGCAGCATCCATTTTATAATTTTTAATCTAGTGTCCTTCACATTGTAAGATTTATTAAAATTTGATTTCATTATAGAGTCATTTATATTCGCATTTTTTTTTCAATTTATTTATTTTTTCGGTAATAAAAATGCGCGTTCTAATGATTGGAAGAACAGATTAAAATTTTCAGATCTGGTGGGAACAGGAAGAGATAAAGTTCTAATACTTTTTGATCATATTTTTCTATGTTAGTTTCGAGGAGGCATGAACTGTTTATCTTCGACTTTAGCTGTTACTGGAGGATTTAAACTTAATGCTTCATTTTTAGCCGTTTGAAGTTCGACTTCCTTTTTTTTTTTTTTTTGAAAAACTAATTTTTCTAACTGAAGTTTCGAATCGAGCTCAATTTTCCGTTTTTTTTTTAAGTGTCTAAAATCGTTACCTCTCTTTCGTTTCACGATACTCTACATTTTATTCTCATCTATACAGTTTTGAATTAAAGTTTTAACGAAATCTGGATCACTTTCAAATGTACTACTGTTCTCAATTTTAGTCTTTAGTTTAACTTTATGAATGTCCGTACTAACTCCACAGTACCGTCTAGATCCTCAACAACTCTTATGAGATCCTCTTTAAATGAGAGCGTTTTTATACATTTTAAACCCAACGGTTTTCTAGAAAAATATGGAAAATTTCTTTATCCATTGATCCTTTACCTTTTTTTTTTGTAACTAGCTCCCATAAGAGCTTGTTGCTCGCACGTACGATGTATCCAATAATTGAAGAAAAATGTTGTTTCCACTACAGTCACCTTTCTTGAATAATCGTCAATTATACTCAAGAAATTTCACCTCTTCGCAGGTTATCAATAGTTCTTGTAATTATTATTAGGTACACCTCTTCGCAGGTGTTTCGTCGATGATAGTTCCAACCTCTACACAGGCGGAATTTTCACACTGAGTTAGTTCCAACCTCTACACAGGCGGAATATTTGTCGATGGTTCCAACCTTCTACACAGGCGGAACGAAGTTTAAACCGAAAAAAATGGCGGCGCGTCTCCTCCACGGACGGCTTTTTTTTTTCACTGTCCAAACTTTGATCAAAATCGAAATTTTTTTCGATCCCGGCCTCTACACAGGTGGAGTATTTTCATGCTGAGTTCAAACCTCTACACAGGTTGAACGAAGTTTCCAAAAATGGCGGAGCTGTCTCCTTCCAACATCTTCCCCTGGTTGGTACGGACGCTTTTGTTCATTGTCCAGACTTTGGTTCAAAATCGAAATTTTATCGATCCCGGCCTCTACACAGGCGGAGTATTCATGCTGAGTTCAAACCTCTACACAGGTTGAACGAAGTTTTACATAGACAAAATGGCGGAGCGTCTCCTTCACGGACGCTTTTGTTCATTGTCCAGACTTTGTGTCGAGGAGGCATTCAAAATCGAAATTTTATCGATCCCGGCCGATTCCCCCATAATTTGTGGGAGACAACAACTTCTTATATTTCCGGGGTCCAAGACGTTTGTCTTTCTTCTATTTTATTTTAAAACTTAACAAAAAAAAAATTAATTAAAAGATATCTATATTAGATAAGTTTGACAATGATATACTTTAAATATTGAAGGTAAACGCCTGCTCGCGCACCTCTGTGTTTTGAAAGAACTCCCTCGCAATTTTCTTTGATGCTCTAATTTAAATATATTACTGTTCACTGTCTTTGTTCCATAGTTTCAGTTTTTGTTTCACTCGTGAGCTGTGCCTGCGCGCGAAGAAATGAAAAGACAGTGACTTGGCCGTTTGGCTGCCGACATACGCATAATACGCATGCAATGTTCAATCATTATGAACTAGGTTTCTCTTTTCATTTGTTATCTTCGCTTCCTAAATCACAGCCACGCTAGCATTTTAATTAAGAACCTTGTGAGATTTGCTCTTATTTTCTCTTCTAGCAATATTGAGTCATCCAGCGTACCACATTTATTTGAAGTGTTGTTGTTTCTAATGCCACCTGTCTGACGTAGTCAGATCGAGGCTCACGAAATTCATCGTGGCAAGGGGCTAGAAGTACGTCTGTCGTTGGCCTTGAACACCATACAAGTGACAGTACGAATTAGCTTGGCGAAATTCCCCGAAGGGACGATAGATGTCGACACCCCCAATTTCCACCTCCACAATTTAAGCATTGAACTGAATGGGAGGGAAATATTCTCCAGTCCTTTGTACTCGTGATTCAGCCCACAAGACTTTCGGACCCACTGATTTAACGAGCACGTACTCCGTGTGTACTCGGAGGGTATTTGGTGGCATGGGCATCGAACCCAGGCCTTCCGATCTGGAGTCCGATGCTCTAAGCACTAGGATACCCACGACCTCTTATTTGAAGTTATTTATGCATATGTGTCAAAAACGAAAAATAAAAATTTAGGGTTATTTCCAAATTTGTAGAGGTTTTTTTTGCTATTTGTATTTGATTCTCAATTTTGCACTATTAAGCATTTTATTTTCCTCCAGTCTCGAGAGCATCTTTTTTCTCATTCCTATACCGCTAAAAGTTTGTTAGTTAATTAGTTATGTAAACGAAATTATTTGAAACTCAGTTAATTTTGCGCAAGTATCTAATTCATAACAAACTGTTGAATCCCCCCCCCCCCTCTTTCGCTAATCCAACGGAGACTGACGAGGTCAAACAAGATCCATAAGACCAATGACACTTAAAAAAAATCGAGAACTAGTAGGGAATCAAAGCAGATGTCCTAGAGAGACCTATACAATCCAAGATGGACTTGGCTGAAGTCTGGTGAACCTGACCTTGACACAGGTGTGCAAAGAACGTGCCCTTTGAGAATGAGACACTTAAGGTGACTCCTGGCAAGACCTGAGATGATGTGAGTCCAATCTGGGAGCCTATATCTCATTCGAGGGACAGGGCCGTTTTTAGCCTTTCAGGCTCCCTGGGCACTTCAAACTGTTACGTCCTCTCCTCTTCCCCACCACTATTTCCAGATCACCCCCTTTTTCAGTTCTTGCCTTGCCAGTTTGGATTCGGGAGGGATTTTCCCTTAACTCTCTTAGTCTTTCCCTCTTTCTTTGTTTTTGCTCTTTGGGGTGTCTTTTTATCATCCCCCACCTACAGAGCTGCCGTGTCCTGGATTGGCAATCGGCAGGCGTAAGGAAATGATTTTGGCATGGTTTGACCACTCTTGTGTGGCCACGGTAGCCGAGTGGTCAAGGTATCGGATCGTGGCTGGCCTTGTCACGAGTTTGAGCCCAGTACCACTAAAGACCCACCGTGTAGGGCAGCGATGCACATTAAATCTATCGAGAGCTGAAACATCCTTCCGTTGGTGTGTTGTGATAGTTAGGAGAGGGGGTGCCAGCTCAGGTGCCGTCCATGTCATTTGACCATGATTCAAAATTACGTGGTCCGTCGCCAAAAGCCCTCGTGTAGCTGAACAGTGCGACGTTAATATTCACTCACTCACTTGGCCACTCTTGTTCATTTCTTACCTTACGCATCGCGGATCACTCACCCACCCTTTTGTAAATTAGTACAGTAAATCAATGAAATCGTTTGCAATTACAGTATAGAGTATACAATATTGTGTGAACAGTTTTGAACTTGTTAATTAACCTTTTTTTCATCGCTTATTTTTTTATTATTTTTTACCTTTCGACATACTTATTTTTTGTTGAGTCATTCTCATTATATTTGTACAACAAAGGTTTGTCTTCGAATTTTTATCATTGCGAAATCATTAATGACACCATTATAATCCATTTCCATTATCATTTTGAGTGCACAGCAAAATCAAATTGTAAAACTTTTCATTTTCCATAGTAGATCTCATTTCCGTCTTTATTCTAGGAAGGGCAGAAAGGCTTCTCTACCGACTGGCTAGGCGGTGTGTGGTATGTTAGCTGTAATTCTAATTTTTTCTCTTTTTTCGCCTTCCAATTTTTTACGCCTCTAAATCTCATGCGCCCTGGGCGCGTGCCTAAGCGGAAAAGCGGCCCTGTTGAAGGCTACATCAAAACCCAGTCTATTGCCATAACACCAATGATGGCTAAGAAGCACCTACCATATTGAACAGATGAATAATCCACGAACATACGAATTTTTTCAATGAATTCACATACCTTTAAGCTATATACATGTATCATTGAAATATTTTAATTGATAAGAGTATATATTTCTAGATCTTATAATTTTTTTTATAGGGACGAAACTCTAATATACATAATGAGATAGACTTTTTAGTACTTGTGACGTAATCATAACAGGGATTTAAACTTAAGTTAACTAACTTAACTTGATCTGATGTAACTGTCGATCAGTGGCATAAATAATAACAACAAACTTCTTTAAATCTTCATTTAAATTGCTAAGGGTTTTTTTTTCTAATGTGCCAAATGCTTCAATAAATTTTCGACCTTTTGCTGTTAGCACATGTAACAAAGTTGGTACGTATTGGTACAATGCTTTTTTTTTTTTAAAAAAAAATTATTCAATTTAGAATTTATATATTTTTAATGGAATTTTCAATAAGCATTCATAAAAAAATGTGTTCTACGAATATCAATCGTGTTATGACAAAATCCATATCAATTTTTGTTTTACATAGTTCGACGTACTTGTTAATTAAATTTAATGGGTGCACGTGAAGTATTGTAGGAGTAGCATTTTAAAATCCTATCATAAATTTTTAATTTTTCTTGTAAAATTAAATGGTAATCTTTTTGTAGTATTTTGAGCACAAAAACTGATTTGTATAGTACATATCCATAGGTCACAAGCAAAAAAATTGTAAAATCCAATAAATCAAATATTTTTTTATATAAATCGTACCATCTCCCCAGAACAATTTCGAAAGCTAATTAGTTTCATTTCTAACGTAAGATAATTTCGATATGATTATTTTAATAAGTTGTATAGAAAAAAATATGCATAAAATGGCATTGAATTAAAAAATTCTATCATTTAAAAACTTTAATAAATGCGTGTTCAGTACTTTCCGTACATTTTAAGCAGCAAAATTTTAATATTTCAATTGAATTAAGTACTTAAATTTAAATATTATAGATGTTTAGAATCCAATTTGAAAATTTTCAAAAACACTATAAGATATTATCGTGAAAATTCTTTTTCCGTTCAGTAATCAGGCTCAATTGCTTTTCCAGAGAAATAAAATAGTTTTTTTTTTGTCCAAATTTCTGTACTGTTTTCATCCGTTTACTTGTGGATACTGTATTCTTAGGTTTGAATATTAAGATTATGTATTAAACTCCATGAAAATGTCTAAACAATTTTAAAACTACTATCAGATAATGTCAATTTTCTTAATTTAATTGCATTTTTCGTGCTGCCATCTAGTGACGTATATTCAGAGTAGAATTTTGAATTATTATGCAAGTTTTGTGTGTGCTGCCATCTGATGATATATCTTTAAAATAAAATTAGAGCTTTAAAGTATAAACTGCTACATGTTCATATAATCTCCGCCTAACATTTCTGCTGCCATCTGTTGTAAGAGTTATCATTATTATTATTTAAAAATGATTAAACATTGATATATAAATATCAGTGAACAGAATATAATAAATAATAATTATAATCTTTAGGAAAATATTTTTATCACAATCGGAAATTTAAAAAATGATTGCAGGCATTGATTGCTATTTAACTTTCCACAGTGATTCCAGGGCCATTTTTAACACCCCCGGCACCTTAGGCACTTCAATAGCTACCCCCTCCCCTATTTCCGGAACCCCTTCCTCCTTCAGTTCTTACTTCCCCTGTTTTGTTTCTGGAGGGATTTTCCCGTAACTATCTCATTCGTTTTGCTGTTTGAATAGTCTTTCCTGGCGCAACTTTTCAGGAAGCTCTAAGAGCTGCCGGTTTATCAAAATCTGAGGACATTATCAATGAAGTGTTGGACGATGCAGCTTCAGTGATGAATTCAGCTGAAGAGGAGTGGTAAGAACGAATTCTGAGGGTCAAAAACAAATAAACAGAACTACATAACACGCGTAAATTACAATTTTACAACTGAGCAATGAGTATGAACAGTTGCATAATTTGTAAAATGGGGGTTGGTCTACCGTTAGGCAGAAAAGAGGTACACCCCCCTCCCCAATTTGAATAATTTTTGTTGTGAAACACTTGAGTCAAGTAGGAATTAAAGCTAAATATCCCTATTGAAAAAAAGCAAAATTTGTTGATTTATATACTACAAGTGAAGCTCAGTGGCTGAGTGGTTAATGCATGCACTTCCACACCACAGATCTGAGGTTAAACCCCGGGCTGGACAAGGTTGACTCAACCTTTCATCCCTGCAGTGGAGTGATAAATGAGTACCAAGCTTGCTTGGGAACTTAACACTGGGGATTTCACGTCAGACTGACCACCTGACCGGAACATATACTCATGCACCTTAGGGCTCAAGGTCGCATATACTGAGTTGAGCACAGTAGGCCTTGGCCCTCTTGGGCGGTAGCGCCACTGAGTTAAGTTAATATACTATAGGGTGTTTTTTTAGAGGTATAGAACTTTAAATTGCAATAAAACAACGATGTATTATTCGATTGACATGAATTTTTTTTTATTCGAAAGATAATCTTGTGGCATTACATTTTAAATATGATCAAGCAAGGCGTAGATTCGTCGAATGGGCCCAAAACGAGATTGCCGTTGTTCCCGATTTTCTTAAGCGAATTTTGTTTAGCGATGAAGCGCACTTCTGGTTGAATGGCTATGTCAAAAAACAAAACTGCCGCATTTGGAGTGAAGCTAATCCACAAGTGTATGTCGAAACACCGTTACATCCAGAAAAACTTACTGTTTGCGCTTTATGGGCTGGTGGAATCCTTCTTCAAAAACGACGAAGGCCACAACGTTACAGTCAATGGTGATCGGTATAGAGCCATGATTACTAACTTTTTCATTCCTGAATTGAGCAATCATGATGTCCAGGAGCTGTGGTTCCAACAAGACGGCGCAACATGTCACAAAGCTCGTGCCACAATCGATTTATTGAAAGAAACGTTTGGTGACCGCCTAATTTCACGTTTTGGACCTGTGAATTGGCCTCCAAGATCTTGTGATTTGACACCGCTAGACTATTTTCTGTGAGGCTACGTAAAGTCATTGGTCTATGCGGATAAGCCACAAACGCTTGACCATTTGGAAGACAACATTCGTCGTGTTATTGCCGATATACGGCCACAAATGTTGGGAAAAGTCATCGAAAATTGGACGTCCAGATTGGACTACATCCGAGCCAGCCGTGGCAGTTATATGCCAGAAATCATATTTAAAATGTAATGCCACAAGATTATCTTTCGAATAAAAAAAATTCATGTCAATCGAATAATACATCGTTGTTTTATTGCAATTTAAAGCTCTATACCTCTAAAAAACACCCTATACAAATAATAAAAAAGATAAAATGAAAAGATTCAGGCAGATTATGGATGAAAATATAGAAAAATTAAAGATTATGGACAGATATAAGATAAAATATACATTACCTTTAAAATGATCATTTTTAGAAGAAAATTTATTCATATTAAAAAAAAATTTTTTTTTCCCTTAAACAGTTAGATGTGTGAGTGTTTGTCCTTTATATCGCTCAAATATAATTAAAAAGACATGATTAACATGTATATACGATTTAAAATATTTTGAATCATTATTCAGTAGCATCAAAGCTATTAAATGGTGTATGAGATAAAGCTGATTTCTAATAATTGTCCAAACATTGAATCGCAGGGAGCTAGTTTTTATGCATCAGAAAAGTATTAAAAAGAGGATTACTACTACAAAACAGTTAAAACAATTTTATGTAAGATTTCGAAGTGAAAATTCTTTATAATATTATTTATAAAGCAATGAGTCCTTCGATTGGTTATCATAGCCACCGACCTGGAAAAAAAAAGCTTTTTCAAAGTTTGTAATACTTCTATTTATATTTAACATGGTACAGGGCTTGCAAAATATTATGACTAGGTCATTTACAAATAAATATTATATTTTCGGTCTAAATGATGACATCGTTGTTTAGGGAATTAAAATTGCTGAGTTAAATCCAAACAAATTATTTCGAAAAGTAGAGCATAGGAAAAGAATACTTTTGTATAGGATTCTATAACAACCTGACGATTATAAACGTGTGAGTACTTGTTTTTTAAAATTATAACAAGTTTTTTCTAAATGTTTTAAATACTTAAATGTTTCTTTTTTCAAAAATGTAAATTAAATATTGAGAATGTTTTCAACTTTATCAGATCAATGATTTTATGAGTAACATTTTGATTCATATCTAATAACGGTTCGATGAGTTTTCTTGAATGATCAAACATTTTTAATATACTTTTATTAGCTTCACCTGAATCTTTGAACTCGATTTTACCCACTTTAAACTTTAAAAGGTCAAATTAATTCGCAATTTTGTACACTTGTCAAGGACCGATGACAATATTATAGTTTAATAATTTGGTTCTACTGTCCTGATCAGGAACATCAGGCTTACCTATTCCCCATTTCCAGATTTGGCGACCAATTTCAGATCCCACTTCCCTATTTCGCGACTAAAAGATTACGTTATAACTCTAAAGTGAAAATGCTCATGGTCAATACAAATAGTGATCTTTTTAGTGAAAAATATCATAGATTTTACACCTTCTTCAGCATTAAATATTTCAAACTTAGCTCTTCCAGGTTTCACTCAGTTGGCTAATTCTACATTTTGAAAGCCAGGACGTATCGACGCACTGATAGGATGCCAATGGATATTCCAGATTCTAAGAAAATGAAGCGTTTAAGATCAATTCATCAATGAATAAATGATAGTTTAAAAAAATTACAAAAACGCGCTTTTATTATAGATCGAAGTAAAAAAATAAAAAATAAACTAAAATTTAAAAAAAATCCGCTTTTTTTATAGTTTTAACAGAATTAAAAAGTGAAAATAATTCTTAGTATAAGAATAAAAGGATTAACGAGGAAATTAATGTCCTTGTGGTAGAAGCATGCATGGGGGCTTTTTTTTACACTAACTGTTTTTCGGAATAGAACTAGTAAGAAATTATAACATTTGATATATCAAGCACTAAACGCTTTTAGCACAATTACATTAATTTTCTCCTTAAGGTATCCGACTACGTTCGGAACCGTGATTTTGCAAAGCGCATAAATGGATAATTTTCATGATATTTAGTATCACTTAGATTAGAATATATGCATAAAATTGTTTTAAGGACATTTTGACAAAAAAAATTTATTTAAATATAATATTTTGGCAAAACATTAACTTGGAATAACCTTTTTTCCAAATGTTCTCCTTTTGTGAAAAATGCTTCTATCATAATAATAAGTTGCCTGTATATAGCTCAGTCCTCTCTACAGAGACTCAACTAGAATTTTTGAAATATATAACTGAGAAGTGGATTTATTCATATTTTACGACAACAGAGAGGAGCAATTTTAAGAAAAAAACGCCAATAATTATTTCAATTGGTGGTAACTCTGAAAATAATGTGAATTTTTCAAAAATTCTAGTTGAGCCTCTGTAGAGAGATCTAAGCTATATACAGGCAAAATATTATTATTTAAGAAGCATTTTTTTTGTAAAAGGAGAACATTTTGGAAAAAGGTTATTCTAAGTTAATTTTTTGCCAAAATATTATATTTAAATAATTTTTTTTTGTCAAAATGTCCTTAAAACAATTTTATGCATGTTTTCTAATCTGAGTGACACTAAATATCATGAAAATTATCCATTTATGCGCTTTCTTAAAATCACTGTTCCGAACGTAGTCGGACACCTTAACCATTTTATTCTTATATTAAGAATTATTTTTTACTTTTTAGTTCAATTAAAAAAAACTATAAAAGCATGTTTTTCAGTTTTTTTAAACTATAATTAATTTGATGTGTTACATACTGAAATCAGTACAGTTGGATAAATAGTTCATTTTAAAATTCCGGATTTAATGTTAAGCTGTGGTGCTGTTCATTAAGAATTGAAGTGAAGTAAGTAATAGAACAAAACCAAATTAATACTCACATAAAAAAGTATAAAAAAGCTAACTCGTTTGATACGAAATCATTGAAGATGTTTTCAGATATTGTAGTTAGCTTTAAAAGTAACAAAAAAGAAGATAAAAACAAATAAAACACTTTGAAGTTAAGAGACATGAAACATTTACAAGCTAAATCGTAGAAAATATTTTTATTTACAAAGCAATCAGAATCTAAAACACTTTCTATGTTTTAAGAGGATAATTTTTCAGTAACATTGGCAGAAAGTTTTTACCGAAAAATGAAATTACTTTTTAAGTGTCAAATTATTTTCGAATAGTACCAGAAAAGAATATACGAATATGCTTTGATCCTTTATCTACCGATGGTACTTATTAGTACCACTCACTTTAAAAAAATTACATAGAATAACCCCTTTAACAGAATAATTACACAGTACCCTGACGATACTTAGCAAGAATATTCTTTGAAATCCACTCTTCCAAGATATATGGCAGCACGGGTTCTATGATGAGTATTTTAGCGGGGAAGGTGAATAGTTTTATAGCAGTAATTGTGCGTTTTCAGCGGCTTGCAAAGATTGTCATTTTTGTTCCGAAAAAATAGTTAATGTCAAAAGGTAAGTGTCTTATTTATTTATTTATTTATTTTGCATGTTAAGGAAGACCTTAGTAAACGATTCGACTATTTATTTTAAGTGAACAGTGCATATAATTCATTTTACAGTAGAATATCTTTAATTAATTAATCAGCTCTAACGGATTAAATTTCCCAAAGTAAAGTATTTTGTTTATGTATACCCTTAACTTTCAATGTAGCTATTCAAAAAAAATATTGCATGAAAAAAAGTGCAGTAAATCAGAAGACGGTAAGTAAAGGGTTAAAAAGTTGGCATTGATGGAGCTTATAGTTCAAATATTTGAAATTGCAAACGTTATTGCACACAATTGGGTTAGATTTATATTCAACAGATGGTGCCAGTAAATTTGTTTAACTTTGGGGGAATGGACTAAATTATATATATATATATATATATATATATATATATATATATATATATATATATATATTACTTGTATTTATTAGCATTTTTTATTTTGGTCGCACAGATGATATAGTGGTTAGTGACGCCGACTGCTGTGCCGTGGGGTCTGGGTTCGAATTCTGGGGAAGGCATGGATGTTTGTAAATGTATAGTGTCTGTGGGATGGAGGTTCTCGAAATATTCATCTAACCACTAGTGCTCTCGAGAGGTTGGTGTAAGAGGGACTGTGGTCGGAGGCCCCTGACCATCCCCAAGGAGTTCTCTCGCAAAATTGGGATGGAACCAAGAAAAAACGCTTTGTTATTGTGCTCAAAGCTGCAGCTAAGGACAGGTGTAAAAACTAGCTCCTTGCTTCAATGAACTTCGTGGACCTCGATTTGACACCGTCGATTAGGTGTCATTAGAAAGAGCACATGTCTAAAAGTATTTAAAGTACTGGCTTGCTTTATATACGTATAAAAGAGAAAATTTTAATGCTACCGAATGTGGTATTTTGGAAATCTTTTTGTTTGTTCAAAGAAAGAAATAGGATAAGAAAAAGAAGAAAGATGATGTGACTTTAGGAGCTGTAGGAGCATCACTATATTCTATGAGAATCCCTTTAACAAATAAATCCACGACCAGAGACTTCTTAAGACTTATTGAGGCCCTGGGCCCAGAGAAATGTTAAGATTTTCTGTGGCCCTGATCCCCTATGCAAAAGTAGGACCTACCTGGGATTTTTAAGAATAGCATGCATTGTTAAATACTCGTGCAAACGGTAATTTGAAACAAATAAATGTGTATGACTCAACACATCTCACAGACCTAGACCAATGACCGCATTTCAACAAAATAAGTTGAATGATTGTTTATAGTATTAGGCGTAGGCCTAGACATGGACAATAGTCATCACATAATAATACAGACTTGCCAGTTGACTTGCAGTTTGAAATTCTCTGTATTTTTGGAGAACATGTACGGGAATAATACTTGACCATTAAAATTATCCGGATCATGATCTTATTAAGACTAGGTCGAGGACAAAACGAGGCCCCCGCAGAGGTAGAGACCCTGGGCCCGGGCCCTATTGGCCCTTAAGAAATCACTGTCCCCGATTATTTATTTTTTAAAAATTAATCAAGAAAACTTAAATAGAAGATCTATATAACGTACTGAAAAATAAAACATCAATTGGAATGGATTATGCCTGAAGTAGTTCCAATTTATCCGATGTCGGTTTTAACCAATCTGAATCAGATCTTATGATATCAATATATTTGCCGGCTGGGTGGCATATTAGTTTGGATCTGGCCTTCTATGCCCAAGTTTGAGGATTCAACCCCGCCCGAAGTCGGTGAATTTTCATAAAGCAACAAATCGACAGCGTCCATGTCGCATGATTATGAGGCATGTTAAAGATCCCTAGAACACGTGTTTGGCTTGAGTGCTCCCGGTAAAATTAAATTCCTAATACAGTTTACATCGTCAGAGCTCAGGTGCTTTCTTTTTAAGAGGAAACTGGGTATGTGTCAAAATTTTTTCTGACAAGGAATGTACTTCTATATCAGGGCGAACCTTTTTGGGTCAACGTGCCATTTTTTCTAAAAAAAACTTTTAATGAGTTATAGGCGTGCCATCATATAATTTTGACTTGTGATTATTGAAGAACTAATAAAACTAAATACGAACAAATCAAAATTCTTTATTTAATACGAAAAAATACATTTTGCACTGTATAGTAGTAAATGTTTTAGTTATACTTGTAATTTAAATTAAAATAACATTAGCGTGATTTCTGCTGTTGTAGATTCGATGACAAATAACTTATATCAGGCATATAAGATGTTACTTTTAGTAGAATGTATGCTGAATTAGAGTCGTCTGTTAAACGGTTTCTAAACGAGTCTTTGATGTTATTTATCTCTGAAAATAATGACTCGCAGGCATAGGTAGATGAAAATATGGTTAAAATAGCATACGCCAACTTCTTCAAACAGTTAAATGCGTCTGGAATCGAATTCCATGCTTACAAAATTTCGTTACTGGTATTTTTACTTATATTGCTTGTCAATCTTTCTGCTTCAATCAATTCCAACTTTTCCCTTGCTTCAATAAACTTTTGAATCCATACTGAACTAGACTGGAAATCAATCAGTTGCATTTCAAGTTCTTCAATCTCCAACCAATCGAATTGAGACAAGTTCAGTTTATCAAAAGAAATCACATCAGGGTACATAATAAATTTGAACGTTTTCGATAATTCCTTGAACTGAGAAAATCTCACTGAAAATTCTTTGATTAAAGAATCCATTATGGGAATAAAGTCATCAATAACTTTTTCTTCATTTCGTTTCTCTTGAGCATCTAAATCTTTGATATTTTTTTTCAAGTTTGGGAAGTACTTTTAGTTTTTTGTAATAATATCGTTTCTGAAAACATATAGTTTAGCTTCAAAAGCGGGAATGAGATCCATCATGACGATAACTGTTTTATTCGGGCCTTGAAGCTTTATGTTCAATTCATTGAAATGTTGGCATATGTCTGTAAAAAACATCAATTTTAAAAGCCACTTAATATCCATCAACTGTGGGTATTGTTCAATTTTGCTCTCATTTTGTTGAAACAGTCTGATTTCTTCCAAGCAATCAACAAATCTTTTGAAGTACGTTCCCGCGGCTCAACCAGCGAACATTGTTATACGTTATTGAGCCATTATACACCGAATTAACTTCATCCAACAAAGCATCAAACTTAAGTTTGTTTAAAGCCTGCGACTATATGAGGTTGACTATTTTTGTGACTAAAGTTATTACATTATCAAGAGATGTTAAACCACTCTTTGCACATAAGGCTTGTTGGTGAATAATGCAGTGGCATTCAAGAATCGAATGTCCTACGTCTGTTTTAAATAAAGAAATGAAACCATTTTTTTTTTGCCTACCATATTTGGAGCACCATCAGTGGTTACTGAAACAATTTTTTTCAAATCAATTTCTTTCGCAGCAAGTGACTTTCTTACTGCCGTACAAATATCTGTGCCCTTTGTAGTTGTTAACAACGATGTTATCGCAACTATAATTCTTCCTTAATGATGTTTCCTACACAATATCGAGCAAAGACAGCTAAACGTGCCGATTTAGTAGTGTCAATACTTTCGTCAAGACATAGCGATATAAAAGGAGCGGAGTTAATGTCATTTTTTTGGTGATCTGTAACATTTTCTGCCAATTTCTAGATTCTATCTTTCATTGTGTTTCTAGATAGAGGAACATCTTTGATGCGCTGAATTATCTTATCTTTATTATCAAAATCATCAAAAAGTGAGGGCGCACATGCGAACCAAGATTCCTTCAAAAACTCTCCCTCTTGAAAAGGTTTACCATGCCGAGCAATGGCATTTGCAGCCGAGTAACTTGCCGCACTTGTGAGACAATTTTTGCTTACATATTTAAACATAGACGTCGACAGTTTATTTCTGTCTTTTATTGCACTTGCAATTAATTCTTTTTGCTCTGGTTCGCTTTTTTCACAAAAGGATTTATGATTTGTTTCAAAATGCCATTTTACAGACGATGTTCTGCATACCACTGTTCCAGAACATAAAACACACACCGCTTTGTTGCCTTTATTGATCATGCCATATTTCTCAGCCCACCAAGTTTGAAATTCTCTGCTACACTTAATCTCTTGCACTTTTTTTTTTGTTGTTGTTGAACTAGCCATGATAAATAGCAGTTAAAAATCGTAAATTTAATACAAAACTTTAAATATACAGTTGTGTCGATGAAATTGACTATTCTATGTGCTCTCGCTTGATTCCTACCTCCCCCCGCCAACCCCCCTTTTTTACTGACTGTGCTCGACTGCCCGCTCATGGGCAGATTTATTTGTTTTTAGGAAATTGAGTGCTTGTACGAGACTTCTGTAGTGTCTGCTCTTTCGCGTTTGCCTCAGGTCATTAAAATTTTTAAAATAAAGCAGTGAGAGTTATTTTACCAATTAAACTTACAAGACAAGAATTAGATCACATTAATAAATTAGATGTATACAATTTGAACTATTAATGTAAACGTTAGAATATGTTTTTTAAACAACTTGAATATATTTAGAAATAGTTACATACACACACTATGCATAGATAAACTTTACATCATTAGCAATTTATATTATACGAAGTATTTACGCAAGACATAACAAACGAGTATGCTCCCCGATTTGTCGGCGTCGCGACGGATCACTCGCGTTTGTTCATAATACTTCATAGTAAACTTAATTATTTTAAGCTAAAATGCAAATCGTTTTTGATCGATGGCGTGCCCAAAATATTCTGTCGCGTGCCATCATTGGCACGCGTGCCATTGGTTCGCCATCCCTGTTCTATATGGTACAACACTAAAAAGTGCCACCGGCTCCCGAGAAATGTGCTAGGTCTGCAATTACCCATTCTCGTGCCCCATTAGAAACAAAAAAAAAAAAAATCAATATATTTATGTAAATCGAATTGAGGAATACGCATAGAAATTGTGATTTTATCATACATAATGACAGACAATCATGCTCAATAAAGTTGATTTATGAGCCTTAATAATGAAGTAGTTAAATATAACCTATATAGCTAACCTCGAATTAGAACTGACCTTAAACAATTCTTTACTGATGATTAATCTTCTGAAGAATAGTTAAAATGAGTTCATTTATTTCCAGTTCATCCCGAAATCCAACAAGGGAAAATATAACCAAAAATCCGAAAGAGCCTCGAGGTCATTTTTAATGTCTTTTTGCAATCTATAAAGCATTATTACAGTTGTAAGAAATAAGTCCTAGAAATTTGGGTTTTTTTAGCCCCAATAATCTCACAAAGAAAGAAATCTGATCGATGGATTCTATGAACCAGAGGTTTTTGGTCATTTATGGCTCCCGGAACAGTCGTCAAAAAAATTGGAACACTCTTCATGGTTCTCATTGCAACTAGATACGATTGATGTAACTGTTAATGGTTCAAAGGAAACTAAAATATGAGGTTAATGGTTTAATTCACTAATTAAATGAACAAAGTTAATTCATTTCTGAATTATAATTTTCCCTTAACGAAATTCGATTTTTCACATAATCAGGTAAAGTGTTGTCCAAGACATGGACGGGCAATTGTCTTGGCTCGAGGGCACTGGCGTAGCTAGCCTGTATCATAATTCTATGTGGACTCCTGTAGCTAGGGGGCCCTGTATCGTTGATACGGCTGCTACGGCGGTAGCTACGCCCCTGCTTGAGGGCCACATTATTGAAGCAGCTTGTTGAAATGATTGCGTTCATTAATGAAATTTGCATCTCAGAAAAAATATAAATTGTACCATAAAAATCAATAAATATAACTTAAACAAGTAGTATAAGAAAATTAAGTCAATTCGTACTTAGATCAACAAAGAAAAATTTTATTTTAGCTACTTTTTATTAAATAGTTGTAATTAATATAAATATGTATATACATATAACAGAATCATAACATTAAGTGGTAATTAATTTTTATTAATTATCATTAAAGTATCGTATTGTCATCCAAAACAATCGTGTCTATAAAATTTCAGTTCAACTGAACGCTTTAAAACGTGAGAAAAAAAACTTTTCAAGTTTTGACACAAGTAGCCAAAAATGATGCCAGCGTGGCTGTATTTTTAATTCTTTAAATAACTAGTTTTAATCAATTAATTTTTATTAATTAGAATTAAATTATTGTATTGTCATCCAAAATAATCATGTATATAAAATTTTAGCTCAATAGAGTGCTTTAAAATATATTTTATTAACGATTGAAAATTCCACCAAGATAAATAAATATAGAGAGAGTATGAGTTAATAGTAGGAATTGAATAAAGTAGAGGTAGTTTTATACAATTTATTTATTGCGCTCATGTTAGTACATCTATAGCCCATTTAATTTTAGAGTCGGTTTAATGCGGCAAATGTACCCCCGCGCTAAAGCCACGCACTTGTACGTATGGAGAAAACAGCCTTATGTATGGAGACAATTTTCTATTTGGTTTTTGATCGTCTTAGTTAGCTACAAAAATTCCTTGCGGGCCACTATTTGCTTATCACTGGGCTTTGTAGTATATGCTCCAAATTTCATTCGAATCCCATTTTTAGTTCCAATGATATTAGGGTATCGTGTACCGGAATATTTCTGAAAGAACATTTATATCCATGCACTAGAACAGCGGTTCTTAAACTTTAGATCGCAGTGCCTCCCCACCTTTATGTATCACAGTGATATCGCGGACCCCCAAAATTTCGAACATTCTTTCCCGACCTTAATATTCTTGATCAAATTTAGTAATTTAGTCTAGTAAGGTACAACTTTCAATTTTTCCATGATACCTTTCAGAGTCCGTAAAAAGAGAAAAATCTCAGCGTTACATGAGAGACTCTGAGGGTAGGGGCGGCTCTAGGGACGGACAAACCGAACCCCTGTCCGGAGCGGCAAATTTTAAGGGTGGCATTTAAATCGAATTTAGTAAAAAATATTTTTTTTTGTTGCAAAAATTTGATATATTTTCTGAAATATTACTGGGTGTGAATTTGGTATTTCATTCAATGTATCTTATTTCCTTATTTTGTACTCTGTATGTTTTACATCAGTTTTCCTTTATGTTGAAACCTAAAGTGTTTGAGGTGGAAGTTAAATCGTGACATTTGATATGTTTACACATCTTTCATAAGTAACATTCTCCAAATCCCGGAGTGGGGTCACAATGGATACTTCATACAATGTCCGGTGTTATCCAAAAGGGGAAAGGGGTCATTAAAGTTTTTAATGGATAGAGCGCCACAGGAAATGTTTTATTTCAATCTTCAGAGTAGTTGCAATAAGTTAAAATAAACACTTGTGATCCCCACCATCAGTAGACTCTTTTTTTCGAAAAAATTTGAATGCTGAAATGGGTGATTCCTTCTCTTAAATTTTACTTATTTGAAATAATAACAGGTAATTTCGAATTATTTTGTATTTTTTAAGACTTAAGTAATTTAATATATATATATATATATATATATATATATATATATATATATATATATATATATACATATATACATATATTTCATTTTACTATATTGTCAGGTTTATCATCCACGTGTTAGAAATAGGCTTAACTTTTCCACATGGCACTATTTTTTTTCAAGTCGAAAATTTCTGCAGTGTGGGAAGGTGGATCCATAAAGCATTGCTAACCCTAAATCGCTGGCCTAATTCAGCGACAACTTTAGAAATCACGATAGATCTCTAGTTTAGTCCAAAGACTTTTGTTGTATCTACATTTGTTGTGTTTCATAAACTCCAATTCTTCCTTCTTTGGCATTGTAGGTTTTAGAACTTTTTCACTTTGCTATTATTTATTTGCTATTGTTTACAACTTTCACTTCACTATTTTATATACTATATATATATATATATATATATAAGGATAATTAAATTAGATTAAAAATTAAGTTCCCTACCTAGCACTTAACTCATATTTTTCATTTCATCTTCAAGTATCAAACTAATAAGTTTCATTTATTTCTTCCGAACATATGGCCTAGCCAATAAGTATCAAACTAATAAATTTCATTTATTTCTTCCTAACATATGGCCTAGCCAATAAACATGTCTAATTCCAGATCGTTAGATTTAATAGCCCTATATGTCAGCATTAACTTTCAAGTACAGTAATAAAATCCGCGATACTTACCCCATCGGTGTTTTAAGTGCTAACCCACTTAAAACACACCGTGGCGTGTTTCCCCCCTGCTTTTAGCGTCAGAAGAGATGTACTAATTCTAGAATAAAGACCTTTTTTAAAACTAAGTCTGATTCTGGATCAAACATGTCAGAAATAAAGCCGGTAGGGTTCTATCTGCGAGTAAATTTCGAATCTCAGCGTAAAACTAATCTTAATAGTAAAATAATTTTAAAATAAAAACGATGCCAACGACCGTAATAATTGATGTAGAGAATTTGACGGAGCTTCGACTGCGCTGTATACCTCTTTGCAGAATACGTAGGGTTGTCGGAATGAAAAGGAATGCCCTGTGGTACGGAAAAAGAAGGAACGTGAGCTTAACCCCGAGAAGAAACCGTTTTTTATCGCCGAACGATATTTCTGTCTTTGCTTTAGAGGCCAGATTATCGCGAATGAAAGAAACAACGTTCCAATGGTGAAGAAAAAAACGAAGAGAAGCGTGAATCTCCTATCCCCGTGAAGAAAGACGTAACTCCTTCCGCCAGTGAAATAAAAAAAAAACTTCTTCGCCGGAATGTCTGTACAATAATAACGTGAATTTGACCACCATCGCGAATACAATAGTGAAGGGAAAACATCAAATTCAAAATTGAAAAACCAACATCGAAAAAAAGAACTTACTAAATCAAATCATTGGACAAAAAGATGTGGATTACCGTTCTCCAAAAATTTCTGCCGCTGCGAAGTAAAATTCAGTTAAGTTATTAGTTTTCATTTTAGTAACATTGAAGTGACCGAGTTTTGCTGAACCGAACTTTAAGAATAATAGTAATATATCATATGATGTATTTAATTTTTATAATATAGTTGTGCTAAATGAGATATTCTTTATATTTTAATTGAGAAAACAAAGTGTATAGGTTTTGTCATACAAAATTTTGAGAAATTTTATTATACTTTTCATAATTTTGTTTTAAGCTCTCGAATGAGTTAACATTTATGATAGAAATTAGTCTTTTAAAGTTGAAAGATATAAGTTAAGTTTTTAGAAAAATGACTAATGTACTAATACTAGTGATATTGATTTTTATAAGAAACAAAAGTAAATTCACGTTGCATTCTTTTTTCTCCACTGAATTTAGTGTCTTGTTAATTATTTATTCAGCAGTAACCTTATTGCTTGCCATTTAATTATTTTTATTTTGAAATTGTGTGTTTTGATATAAAGGCCATATATCAAGATTCACTATTTCTCGAAATTTTCCTTATCTAAATTTAAAATTACTTTAACAACTTGAAGCTTATTTTTGGATTTTATACAGTGGATAAGGGAGAATACAATCATTATAATTTTGTATATGTCCTGAAACATTAAGAGGACAAATGTGTTTAGTTTGGTATGTACACCTCTTATTGTTTTCTTATTAGCATCCCTGAACATCTGTGATTTGATCCCGCAGATTTCTCAGAGAGATGTGTTCAAAAATAAGTAATGTGATACAGTTTATATTAGTGAATATGCGATGTAAGAAAAAGTCAAGGATTTTTTGTCTATGAAACGATTACTTAGAAGGTTACGGAGAGATTCAAAATATTGTATGCGATATTGTTACGTTACAGTGAATATTGTGAAAATTTTACATAAATACTAAAGGTAATGATAAAAGAGAGTAGGCGATGATAGAAGAGAGTCCACATTTCCGACTCACAGTTATTTAAATACCTCTTTTATTCTTATAATTCTTATATTCTTTTATTCCTATATTCTTATAATTTATATATTTTTATATTCTTATATTTCATAACGCATATGAAATAAAATATTGTTTATTGTGTTGACTAGTGCATATAAGTTTGTTCTACACCATTTTCATATTATTAATGATTTCATTTTATTAGTGTCTATATTTTTTTATCTTTTTAAAAAATGTATGTCAATGCAAAATTATGTAACACTATAAGGTATTACTACGATGGCGCCAGAGTAGATTTTTATACAAAATTAGTATTTTAATATTTGTATGATACCATATATTTTTATATCTACTGTCTTATTGTTTAATATATTATTTTCCTATATAAATTTTTTTTGAATACATTATCTGCTAGCTATAATACGAATCTATTATTATGAAGGAATAGGAGAAATCACACGAGCTCTTATTTTGGATGTCGAATAGATTTGAACAAGCTAATCTTCAGTTATATTTACGGAAATTCATTTTTATCAATTATATATTTAGGAAGTGTCATTACTGTGTTTGTTGTTATAGTTTCGTTTAAGAGCATTTTGATTTTAGCATTCCTATTACTTAAATTACTACTATGAGTAATATGCGTTTCCAAATGATGTTATGTATTGTTTTGTTTTTGTTGAAAATTGATTAAGTTTGTAAAGAGAGAAAAACCACGCCATGACTCCCTTTTAAAATTGGAGGGCAAATGTAAGGATAATTAAATTAGATTAAAAATTAAATTCCCTATCTAGCACTTAACTCATCTTTTTCATTTCATCTTCAAGTATCAAACTAATCACCCATTTATTTCTTCCGAACATATGCCTAACCAATAAACATGTCTAATTCCAGATCATTAGATTCAATAGCCCTATATGTCAGCATTAACTTTCAAGTACAATCATAAAAGCCGCGATACTTACCCCATCGGTGTTTTAAGTGCTAACCCCCACTTAAAACACTTCGTGGCCTCTTTTTCCCTCACTGCTCTTAGCGTCAAAAGAGATGTACTAATTCTAGAATAAATATATGTATGACATGTTTTGAGCCAGAATCAGACTTAGTTTAAAAAAGGTCTTTATTCTAGAATTAGTACACATTATATAGAACAATAATATATATATATATATATATATATATATATATATATATATATTATTGTTCTATATATTATGTACTATAATGTACTATACAACTTGAAGTTCTATATAGGTGCGCATCTATGTAAACAATTTATCTTTTTCAATTATAATTTTTTACTTTAGAGAGAGGGGCGACATTTTCCATTTTTGTCCAGGGCAACAAAACTACTAGAGTCGGCTTTGCCGATGATCTCCAAAAAAACGAATTACAGTTGAAGAACCGTTGCACTATAATATTTATTTAAAGAGTGTTTTTTTTTCCAGGTATAGAAGTTTAAGTTGGCATTACTTTCCAAGATGGCGACCGATTTAACAGCTGTCAAATGATTTATTCTCAGTTTGGTTTGGCAATTCATCAAAACGATCATCAAGCAAGGCGTAGATTCGTCGAATGGGCCCAAAACGAGATTGCCGTTGTTCCCGATTTTCATAAGCGAATTTTGTTCAGCGATGAAGCGCACTTCTGGTTGAATGGCTACGTCAACAAACAAAACCGCCGCATTTGGAGTGAAGCTAATCCACAAGTGTATGTCGAAACACCGTTACATCCAGAAAAACTGACTGTTTGGTGCGCTTTATGGGCTGGTGGAATCCTTCTTCAAAAACGACGAAGGCCACAACGTTACAGTCAATGGTGATCGGTATAGAGCCATGATTACTAACTTTTTCATTCCTGAATTAGACAATCATGATGTCCAGGAGCTGTGGTTCCAACAAGACGGCGCAACATGTCACACAGCTCGTGCCACAATCGATTGATTGAAAGACACGTTTGGTGACCGCCTAATTTCACGTTTTGGACCTGTGAATTGGCCTCCAAGATCTTGTGATTTAACACCGCTAGACTATTTTCTGTGGGGCTATGTAAAGTAGTTGGTCTATACGAATAAGCCACAAACGCTTGACCATTTGGAAGACAACATTCGCCGTTTTATTGCCGATATTCGGCCACAAATGTTGGAAAAAGTCATCGAAAATTGGACGTCCAGATTGGACTACATCCGAGCCAGCCGTGGCAGTCATATGCCAGAAATCATATTTAAAATGTAATGCCACAAGATTATCTTTCGAATAAAAAAAATTCATGTCAATCGAATAAAACATCGTTGTTTTATTGCAATTTAAAGTTCTATATTTTTTCCTTTTATTAACAACTCGTGATAGTTAAAAAAATTTATAAGCAAATATCAGCTCCTTATATGACTCTTGGATCATCATTTAACAATTGAATATATCTTGAACTATGCGAGATGGGATTTTTAACACACTTTTATAAGCTTCACCTGTATCGAACGGAAATGAACCCAATTTTTACCGACTTTAAAAGGTCAGATTAATTTGAAATTTTTCACACCTGTCAAGCACCAATTGTAAAACAATAATTTCATAATTTTGTTCCATTGTCCTGATCAGGATCATCAGGAATAACGATATCCAGATCTGGAGTCTATTTAATTATACCATTTCCAGATTTTGCAACTAATTCCATATACTATTTCCAGATTTGGCGACTAATTCCAGATCCCATTTCCAGATTTGGCGATTAAAAGATTATGTTACAACCCTAAAAGCGAAAACGTGCGTCAGCAATTTCTTACCATAATATTAACAATTATCTAGTTTTTCTGAAAATGAAAATAAAAACTCGTCCATGTGAAAAAACAAAATAATTTTTTTTAATTCAGGGATGGGCAAACTTTTTTGGTCGCGGGCCAAAAATTAAAAAGAAATATGTTTGGTGGGCCAAGATAAATTTTACTAAAATTTTAAAAACAATATACAAGTATTACAATTTAAATATGTTAATGAGATTAATGAAATTGCAATTTCATTTTTAAAAGTTCCTTTTATTGAGGTTCGAAGTGAGATAAACTGATTGGATGCCAATGGATATTCCAGATTCTAAAAAATTATGTATTTAAGCTTTATTCATCAATGAATAAATGATAGTTTAAAAAGCTAAAAATGCATGCTTTCATTGTAGATCGAACTAAAAAATGAAAAAAATTCATAGTTTAAAAATACTAAAAAACACTCTTTTATGTTTAATCGAATGAAAAAGTCAAAAAATAATTTGAATAAAATGATTAACGAGGAAATTAATGTCATATTTTGGTAAAAGCATGTGGTGTTTTGTACTACATTTTTACACTAACTCAGCATTTCGGAATAGAACTAGTAAGAAATTATAACAATTAATGTAGACAATGCAACACCCTACGCTTTTACCCCAATGCCATTAATTTTCTCGTTAATCATTTTATTCTTATATTAAGAATTATTTTGTTACTTTTTAGTTTGATTCGCCATAAAAGCGGTTTTTTTTAGTTTTTTTAAAAACTATAATTTATTTATTTACGTTGCATTGCACCCCATTAGTTTTCAATCAGGACCATTTGAACTATGGGAGAGAAATATGGGACATTTTCGATTTAAGAATTATAGAATGTGAGGAATTCAAACGCAGAAGCAAAAAAATTTGGTATGACACAAACCACTTTTTTACAGTTATGTTTAATAAACCTTTTTCATATTATTAATAATTTTTGAATTTTTAAATAACTTTTATTTAAACGTAGAAAAAAAATTATTCATCGTTTCAAAATGCTTTGAAAAGTAGTTCAGTAGAACAAATGTTTATCGTCAAAAGTACGAGGTACTCATTTAACAATAGAGAATCAACCAACATTTTTAAACTCCTTATAACTCAGAGATTTTCAGTCTTAAGATTTAAACTATTTCGAGATAAGAAATCAGATTCATGAAAAAATAAATTAATTTTACAAAGAAATACTTATATTTAACAAGTCAAAAAAGTTAATTAATTGCCTTCGAACCAGTGATACCAATTTTGTGAAATTATGATGAAAATTATGGAAAACTTGATTTATTTTAATTACGACTAAAAAGTACACGAAATACATACGATTTAGATTTGATCCTATTCGATTTTAATCTGTGGCAACTGTATAAACAGGTTATGGGTGATTGAGTGAATATTAACGTTGCACTAATTCAGCTACTCGAGGGCCTTTCGCAATGGACCTCGTAATTTTGAACTGGTTATGGGAAAATACCATTTTAAGGAAATTAATATAATTCACATTTTTCTTTTACGGAATAGAATTAAAAAATGTATAAGAAAAAATGTTAATGGAGAATAGTTGGTATATATATAAATATATATAATAAATACATGCAACTTTGTTTCAGGTAGTTCATTGCAAGTAACACTAATTGATGAATAGTGCATGTATATAGCATATGAACTTGTTAATAAACAGTGTACTAAAGTATTACTACTTGAAAAAAATTCGTGGCGTTGGTGTGTCATGAGTTCCAGCCTAGAGCGGCTGATGACCCGGCGTGTAGCGGGGACTTTTGCTCGTTAACACTAAAACTTCTGGGATTTGGGTTGCCCTGAAACATCCACCGGTGTCGTTTCGACACCGGGATATAAAATATATAAAGTAGTTGTTGTAACTAAATAATTGCAGGACTACTGTACAGTAGTGTTAGTTTTAAGATCTTTTAATATTATTTCATGTGATTACCCTTTATATCACATAACAATTGACATTGATATTATGTTTCGCGAAGCTTGTAGGACGACTGTGCTTCGTCTCAAAACATTTCGAGTCGTAAATCTGCCAGGAACATTACTATTATGCGGTATTCATTCTGTACCATGCCTAGCGACATATGTATCAGGATTTACCCGAATATTATCAATTACATCTGCACTTTCTTTAAATTCTTCCAAGTCACTTTCAATCACTCTTATGTCTTCATCGGAATCTAAATTAGTGTCGATTCATTCTCATGAAGCTTTCGCAACAAATGAGCACTTTCATCAGGGTTTCTATCTTTTCCAAGAGGGGTGTCTGCTCTGCACTAAGTTCGAAAATCAAACGAATTTTTTTTAATGAACAGATAAGATAAGAAAATACCATGAAACCTAACACATAGACACAACAATTTTAGTGTAATTGACTCATTTCCACTGTGAACTCAATAACGCTGCATTCAAGGTCAGAAAAATGTGCGATAGAACTTTGGGAAGTTTGTTTTACTAATGGCATCTACTTAGTGAACTATATTTTGTTGAACGACAGCTTTTTATAATGATAAATTGCCTTGGTGTTGAAATGACACCAGCGGGCGTTCTAGGTATATTTAGTTGTAAAATCACTCATAAATAACTTAGAACCACTAAACTTTTACCATGTAATCACCAGGGAAAATGATTAAAAGTCCCGAAATTTTTTCAAATTCCTTGAAAATTGCGGAAAGAAGAACAAAGTAAACAGGTTCTGGTGTCCAATCGGGCGTTCTAGTGTTAAATCTGTTTAGGCTGAAGCGCCTTACCGTTGATGTGGTGTGTAAGTTAGAAAGGGACTGCCAGATTCAGCATCGTCCTCATCACTTGACCATGGTTCAAAATTGTAAGATTCGTCACCAATAGCCCTCGTGTACCTTTATATAGTGCGATGTTAATTTAACTCTTACTCTCTCGCTCTCGAAAAAATTTAACTTCACTAAATATTATTATTGCACTTTAATCGCATTAAACAGTATTATTTCCTTCTACTGCAGAAGTAGAGAGTCGTTTTATTTATGAACTATAATTTAAAACTTTTAACAACTTTAGTAAGTCACAAGGTCTCTTACATTTCGTAACGTTCCCATCAAATTTACCGATGACACATTATGTGGAAAGAAAAAAATAAAATGTGTTTTCCCCTATTTCTTTTAACATTCTTTTCAACAATCACTGAAGATGATTGAAATGCAAAATTGACCTTTGGCCATTACAGAACAAATCAAGTAATTTTTGATACATTTTTTTTAAACTTTAAAGTTTTAATACGTTTATGATTGAGAAACATCCAGAACCCATTCAAATCATTTCGATCAATCATTGACGCAGAAATAGCTTCGGTACCAATTTACACTTTTCAACAAGACTTCCTACAAGCTGCTAAACTAGGAACATCTTTAAGATGGTTGCACAACCGTAACCTCTGCCAAAGATAGTCTTGCTCCCCGTCGAGAAAACCACTCGTCATTTCGTTCAGAACATCAGCAAGGGGTCTTCTTAGTTGAGTTCGTACTCGTCATGGAATGAGTTGCTGAGTTTGTTTGGTTGACCGACGCTGGAGTACTCTAGTGGAGTCCGGAATGAATTGACAGGAATTTGTTTCCTGGCTTCGCTGTGATGTATTCAGAGTACGGAAACGTGACCTTCATTTTCCAGCAAATATTCCGTATTTGCTTTGCCGTTGATAAGTGTTAGGGTTAAGTTGGTGTTCTAGAAGGATCTGATAATAGCATTTCCGCGATGAATTTAGAAGAGAAAAAACATGGAAGGAAAAATGTCAATTTATAGCGCACGGTGTATTAATAAGTCTGACAATTATAGTTTAGAAACGCTAGAGTAGTTGTCTTGAAAGCTATTTCAAAACTGCTTTTACCTTAAGCGCAAAGCTGAAAATAAAAGTGTGATTTTTTTTCATTGAATAAGTAGTTGCTCATTTTTAAGTTACCGTAAAATCCGGCGTATAACGCGCACTTTTAACACAAAAAATAAGACCGAAATTTACGGGTGCGCGGTATATAAAAAGGAGAGTTTTTTAAAAAAAGAAAAAATGAGAGCCTAGAAAAAAAATTAGACTTCTATATGTTTCGAAATACTGTTTATTTAAAATAAATAGTATTGCTTATATGAACTTAAAGGGTTGTAAAAAATTCTAGAAGTATAATATTTTTTTCAAAAGCTTGGAATAATACCTCGAATTAATGACTTCAAAACATAACAGCATTGTGCAAATACATTTCACGTTTCTCACAAAAAAGAGGGGGAACGTTATATGGCGAAGATACATAAAAATTAAAAATCGCAGCTTGAAAGTATAGGTGTGCGTGTTATACGACGTAGCGTGTATATACAGTCGAACCTGTTTTTGTGCGGTCTTTTTTATGCGATTTCCTTTTTGTGCGATTTTATTTTTGTGCGAATTTTTATGTGCGATATTTTTTTATGCGGTGTATGAATTTCAATGGCTTTGGTGCCAATGTAATGTTTTCTATCTATTTACTAGTGGCGTAACGGAGAATGTTAGGACCCCCCCCCCTGAAATTCTGGTTTCGCGCGCGTCTTTAATATCTTATAAATTGGGTAAATAAGTACATAGCGTGAGTCAGGCCTTGGGCCTCTAGAGTCCTGCCCCCCTTGACAGGACTCAATGGCTCCACTGTAATGTTTTCTATCTATTTACCAGTGATGTAACGGAGAATGTTAGGACCTCCCTCCCTGAAAGTCAGGTTTTGCCTTTAATATTTTATAAATTGGGTAAATGCGCATTTAGCGTTTGTCAGGCTTAGGGCCTCTAGAGTTCTGCTCCCCCCGTGATGCGGAGGTGTACCTTACGCCACTAAAATGTAGACACTTCAAGACGCTCTGTTCATTTGTTATAAACAGTCTCCCGACAATGCGCATTCAGTTGCTTTCTCTCAAAGCTCCAGCAGCCCGCGCTTGATTGAAGACGAAACTTACAATGACAGTAACATTATCAATAATTTGATAAATTATGAAGAAAGACAAGAAGCCAGATTCTTTGAGAGCAGATTAAAATATGCAGAGATCCAGCTTTCCAACAAATTGGAAAAGCATTTTATTCAAAATAGATAACAATTAAGAAAGGAGTGCAAAATTCCCAACAGGACTTCAATCATCTATAGCTGGTTATCGTGACATTTAAAAGCAATTGACCACCCTACTTTCGACCAAAAACTTATCTCTTACTTTATGTTGCCAAAAAATAAATCAATTGAAATTGCACCTTCAAGTGACGAAAGAGATTTTGAACTTATTCATTACAGGACTTTGGATTACGATGAGTAGCGATGAATTATGTACGTGCATTTGAAAGACTTATCCGTATATACAATGAGAAACTATGTGTTTTAAAAATGTTTCCATGTGTAATATTTAATTATTTATTTTGTTATGGAAGTACTCTTACATATAAATTTCGTAAATAATTGGCATATTTTATAAAAGCGATTTTTTTTGTGCGGTCCCTATCCAGCGCATAAAAAAAGTTTTTTTGTGGTATTTCCACGAATTAGTTTGTTATATGTAAGAATTTATGAAATTTTTGAATAATTTTTTTTTGCGATTTTTTTTATGTGGTCCCTATCTACCACAAAAAAAAAAAACAGGTTCAATTGTATAAGTTTGTTTTCTCGAAATTTTTTTTAGTGTTTAGTGCTTGAGTAACATAAATTACAGTAAAAAAACTATTTTCTTTAAAGAATTCAAAAACTAATAATGTTATTTAGTAGTTCATACCAAAACTAATTACAAAGATTTTGGACAATGAAATGAGAACATTTTCTTCTTATTCTCATAGCGGAAAAGCGACTCAATCACTCATTCATTCATATACTCACTCATCACGAGATCTTTTGAATCTACAGACTTGAAATTTGGCAGGCATGTTTCTTTTGTTGTGTAGAGACTCGTTAAGAACGGGTTTTGCAGAAATTGACTACCAAGAAGCTTTATGGGGGCATTGTAGACAAAAAAATCCCGTCTGAGAACTATTACGGACTATTGACTTATAGACTTTAAACTTGGCAAGCAAATTTCTTCTGGTGAGTAGAGATCCACTAAAAACGGGTTCTGGGAAAATCACCTCCCAAGGAGGGGGGGAGTTATAGAAGAAAAAATTTCCGTTTTCGAAATATTAGTCATACGGATTTGAAATTTAGCAGACATGTTTCTTTCATTGAGTAGATATCCACTAAGAATCGATTTCGTGGTAATCGACTCTCAAAAGGTTTGCAAGAGGTTTACAGGTACGTTACGCAGAAAGAAAATTTTTCCGTTTTTGAACTAATGGACTCTTACAAGCTTAAAACTTGGCAAATATGTTTGAGTAGAGAACACAACTAAAAGTAGGTTTTACGGAAATTGTTTCCCAAAAGGGTTTTCAGGGGATTACGGGGACATTATAGTTAAAAAAAATTCCTGTTCTTTAATAACTAACCCTACAAACTTGGAATTTGGTAAGTATTTTTCTTTTGTTGAGTAGTGACCGCTAAAAATGGGATTTAAAGAAATCAACCCTAAGGTGGGGGAATGCAGGATCGTTAATGATAAATATAATACTGCTGTTTTAGAAATTCCTGTCATTTTTAAATCAAGAGACAGGAGTCTTCATATTTTTCAATGAAATCCAAAGCTAATGCTAGGACTTAGATAAAAACAAACTGAAAACAATGCATAGTCCTTCATTGCCATGAAATACCCAGCGAAGTGCGAGATTAATGGTTAGTACATGTATACACACACTTATATAAACTACTCCTTTCAATGTAATAGTGTTTATTTGATCCGAAACAAATGAACGCGTTCTTAAGAATGTTTGAGAAATAATTAAATCAAATTTCTTATATGCCTTCAACAATTAAATTTTTATATTTAATTAATACTTACATTTTCATAGACAGATGAAAATTAGTTAAGTATAATTAGATAAATAAGAAAATAATTATAAGAGAATAAAAACTTCCAGACGCGCAAAGAAAAAGAAGATTGTAGACAAATGAATAGAAACTGTTGTACCTGAAAATGACCTGTAAAAAAGGTTCCTTCAGAGTTGTTATTTTAATTTTTCAGTTTACTATCGTATGTGACTTGCTTTAAATTCATTTAACTTTGAACGAAAATATAAGGAATAAAATAGTAACTGGATAGAGGTTTACAGTTCATCGCATCCATTATAAATAATTTATCAGAATTTAATAATTAACAATAAATTATCAACTTTATATACTAATTTTTTCTTATTATCTTTAATCCTTAATTATTTTATTTAATGAAACCATTCTAAGTTATTTCATTTTCGAGCGGATAAACATTTAATTGGAATTTATGTGCCTCTCCCTATTATTTAGAACGCCCAGTTGAAGTAGACGCGCATGTTGTGAAAGGTCAGCAACGGCAAGTTATATTTATTATATTTCAATTACTGATTATTATACACTGGCCTCCAAAAGTCAAGGTGTTACCCTTTCCTTTAAGCTTGTCATTAAAAAAATGGCAGCAACAATAAATTTCATTGTTTATATGAATGATAATCATTCACATTGACTTATAGAAAAAAAAATGATAACTATCACTTTTATTTTAAAGAAACGGACATTTAAGTAAAAATTAGAGAAAAGGTGCAAAAATAAAACCTGAGTAACTTGGTGTTTACGTTATGTGTATGATTGTTGATCAACAATAGTTGCTGGTAATTTAGTTGACAAAATCCAGGAAAGTCTGGAAATGTCTTGGAGAAATTATTCACTCGATTCACATTTAGGTGGCAGGCATTAGGATGTACGGAACACGGCTTGTCATAAGCTGATGCTTCTAGAGCTTCTCAAACTAGCTCTCAATGTAATCCAACTGAATTTAAAGACTATGTATCTAGGAAAAAAATGTTCCAGGTCGACCACGAGTTACAACACTTACAGGAGACCGTTTTCTATTCCTTTCGGGTTGAATTAGAAGCACTACGATGCTTCAGGTCGCTGCAGATGATTCTGTCGTATCAGTAGCAAGAATCTTTGCTACAATAGTGCAAAAATGTCTTCACAATGCAAGTTCCTGTTCAAAGCGACCAATTATGTTTGTTCATCCAAACCATCCACAGAAATGTGCTCCTTTATATTGAGCAAAGGAACACGTTTCTTGGGCCAGACATCAGTGAACTTCTATACTCTTTGCAATGAAAAACAATTCAAGGTGTCTACTGATTTGGAAGGAACAGCGCAATAGATACAACCAATTCAACAATGTTGAAGGACACAATTATGGTGGAAAAAACATGATTTGAGAAGAGATCTCTCTCGGGGGTCACACTAACCTGCATGTGATCCAAGGAGGAATTCTGACTGGAGTGCGATTTTGGGGTCAGATCCTTGATCGATACATCCCCCTCCCCATACATCACTGCTATCGGTTATGAATTCAAACTGAAGATGATAATGCGTAAAATCACCAAGCTGTGCCTGCTGTTTATAGTTATGATCATATTTTGGAACGAATGGAATGGCCAGCTCTATCTCCAGACTTGAATCCTGTTAGAGTATATTTGCGGTGACCTTCGTAGACATGATCGTGTTTTAAATCAGACTCCAAGGTCCGTCCTTATATGAGTTGGAACAAGAGTTCCTCCATATTTGATCTTCGCTTCGCATTTCGTTATCCGATAACTTAATTGGTAGCATGGAAATTGTCAGTGCCACCAATATATTGCTGTGAGGAGTGGACATATTTTTTATTATAACCCATTTTTGTAATGTTTCCAATACATCTTTTCTCATAAGCCTGTGAAATTTTGTTTCCTCCAAGAATGAATTTTTCTTTCTACGGTGCTTTTTTTTTGTTGTAAAATATATTTGTGCTAAAAACTTCTGCAAATCTAAGTGCCGCATTCAATAAGAAATTGTTTAGTGTACATTTCATCCACATTTCTTGTTTGTGTGTTAAATCATTTATAAATTAGATACATTAAACAGAGGTTGTATCTTAACTTTTGGAGAGCAGTATAAATTGTCCAATATGGGTTGACCAATAAACAAAAAGTGAATAAAGGAATAAAATGAGATCCTTCCTTCCTCAGTCGCTTGGTAGCCCAGGGTGGGTTTTCGCCTTCTCAAAATGCCTTTTCCAATTCAACCTTCTTCCTGCTAGTCTTCACCAATCCTTAGTTCTCAAAATTTGGAGATCTTTTTCTAGGCCATCAAACCATCTAAGATTTGGCCTGCCTCTTCTTCGTGTGTCAATTGGGCGAGCATTGAAGACTTTTTTATTGGTGCGGTGGTCATTCATTCTGATAACGTGACATGTCCATTTAATTCGTTGTATTTTGATGAAGTTCACAATGTCAGATTCTTTATATGATTGATAGAGCTCTAAATGAAAAAGAACAGAGCTCTAAAATGAAATTATAAAAAATTCGAATTTGTTTCATTATGAGATTGTTTCAGAAAAATGTCTTTTGTCCTATATAGATAATACGAAGTAGATATGCAGGGCTGAATCAGTTAAAAAGTGTCACTTTAGTTTTTTCAAAGCCGGAAAAAAGATGTACATTAAGTAAAATGATTTCTTTTTTTCTTTTTTTTTCGACAATTTGTTTAAAAAACTTTTATGTTATTTAAAATAGAAGACAAAAAATAAAAGTGATGGGGACATGGAGAAAAGACATCGAAAATAAAAGTATTTTGAAGTACTGTATATATATATATATATATATATACTAGCCGTTACCCACCCGCTTCACGATGTTGTATAAATGTATACTGTTTACATGAAGCAGTGATTCTCATACATTTTTTGTTGTGGTACCCTTTTAACAATTTCAAAATTTGGCTGCACATTTAACAATAAATTAAGTTTAAAAGAATTTTACTTATCTTATTCTACTATCTTATGTGTAAAATAGTTTGTGATAATAATTTCCGATGTCAAATAAAATAACATGTACGACAAAGACAACAAAATGTTTATTGTGAGTAATTAATTACAAATTTATTATAAGAATACATTTAATGCAGGATTTGAGGTTGATGATTTTTGAAAATTTCGTTTCTATTTGGTGGTAAAAATGATAATACCACTCTCACTTCATTATCTACTTTTAAAATTCTTGGTCTTTCCTTTTATGTTTATGGATGCTGAAAATCCGAATTCATGTGAATATTGTAACAACATTTTTAAAGCTTTTTTGGCTATTATGAGATAATCACGTCAAATTTTAATCCTAAATAAATTTATTGAGTCTTCCAAATGTTTTGAAATTAAATCTCGATTATCACAGAAAGATAATCATCATTCACACACAAAATTAATTCATATCCATTATCTTAATCCAATCAAATTTTTTATATCCATCTAGGTACGAAATACAAGTTAAATACACCACGAATACCCTATAGTTTATATCTATACAACGACCGAATGATTCGGTCCCAGATTTTATTTTATTTTACAATTAAGAGGATATAAGTAATAATTTTTAAAAATTTGGCGGCATACCTCAAGAATTTGGTGGAACACAAAAGTGCGCGGGACAGTGCTTGGGAATTACTGGCTTTAAGTCAAGCATTAAAAAATAGAAAAATCGAATTGGTAGTTTCGAATAATACTTCTTTTTCATTTATATACTTTTTTTAAAAAAAAAATGTTGAATTTTAAACGATGTTTTCAAGGTATGTTTTATCAAAGGTTTTATTTTTAGGGCTTTTTCAATTAATAAGAAATTATTTATGAAAAAAGAAAGCCTTCTTTTTGTAGAACTTTATTCCAATAAAAAAATTCTATGCATTTTTCTGCTCGAGTATAAATCACTAAATGATATATTCTGATTGTTTTTTTAAAAATTTTATATGAAGTCAAACGGAACATTGATTTTTCTGCCACAAAAACATGACATACTTTTTTTTTTCTCTGCTGGCTTAGTAAATGGTTAAAAAAATCATTAACAGAACAAATACTTATTTATTTTATAAAGAAGCAACACATGTTGTCTACTGAAAAGTTATGTTTTAACACATTTCTGATTTTTGTCAGTACAACTTGTGCATGAACGCAATAAACTTTATATCCATCTAAATTATTTTTCCGTACGGTTTAAAGAGAAAAATCATACATTTCCATGAAAATTTACTGATTCGAGTGTTGGGGATCCTACCTGAGTTACGAGAACACACAGACGGAGCATTCTATGAAAAAGGTAAAAATCCCATTCGACTAAATCTGGCACTTTTGACTGAAGCAATAATTGTAACAAAATTCATGCAACAATTCGTAGCACGTACGATTGATTAAGTATTTCCCAAATTTTTGACGTATGTGTACTCCTTCTATAACTTTCATAACTCTAAGTACCCCTCGTCAAAAAAAATTGATGTACTTTAACAACAATTGAAATATATATATATATATATATATATATATATATATATATATATATATATATATATATATATATATATATATATATAAGAAAAGATATATATATATATATATATATATATATATATATTTTTTGCCAGATACACAAAATAATAAGAAAAGAGAAATAAAATTATTCGTAAAATAATACCACCGACGGAAGAAAAAAACACACCAATATATATATATATATATTTAAATATATAAAAACAATCACAATTATCAATTGAAAAATTGAAATATATGAATCCTATAATACCAAAACACTTCAGAATATCAATGGCGAATATAAAAGATAATATTCCATCGTTTTCAAACAAAATTAAAAAATTACAAAATAAAAATTTATAAAATATCCAAGTGCAATCTCGGACTTAGGACCGATAAGTGGGGTTAAACTAGTTTGATGGCACCAACCTTCCCCCTATTGCAACTTGGTAAATTAATTGGAAAATATCCAAATTTCAAAAAAAGTTTAAAAAATTAAAAAGTTAAAATTAAACCATTATACTTTAAATTAAAAAGTTAAAATTAAATCATTATACTTGAAAAATAAAACTATTCGCCATCGCATTCTGAAAGATATTACAATATTAAAATTTAAAACAATTTTAAAATTTAAAAGCAATTTAGTGCATAATATAAGTGAACCATCAAACGCCCAAGATGATGCACCCATCTTTAAAATAGTTGTATAGGTATAAAAAATAAATATTTGAGATCAAAGTTCAAATCAAAAAATATTTGAGATCCGAAAGTTCAAATTAAAAATATCTAAAATCAAAAAGTTCAAACTAAAAAAAAACTGAAAGTTCAAACTAAAAAATTCGAAAGTTCAAGCCAAAAATCTGAAAGTTCAAGCCAAAAATCTGAAAGTTCAAGCTAAAAAATCTGAAAGTTCAAGCTAAAAAATCTGAAAGTTCAAGTTAAAAATCTGAAAGTTCAAGCTAAAAATCCGAAAGTTCAAACTAAAAAATCTGAAAGTTCAAACTAAAAATCCGAAAGTTCAAACTAAAAATTTCTAAAAACCGAATGTTCACATTAAAAACACAGTATATTCACAAATGAATAGAATAAATCATTAAAAACTCACCAAAGAATATATATATATATATATATATATATATATATATATATATATATATATATGACATGTTTTGAAGCCAGAATAAGTCTTAACTTTTAAAAAGGATCTTTATTTGATGAAAGTTAGACACATTCTGACGCTAAGAGCAGAGATGAAAAAAGCACGCTACCGTGGAAATCTAAGTGGGTTACCGCTTAAAATACAGATGCGGTGAGTATCGTGGATTTTATGAGTGTACTTGAAAGTTAAGGCTGACATATAGGGCTATTAAATATAACGATCTGGAATTAGACATGTTTATTGGCTAGACCATATGTTCTCAAGAAATAAATAGGGGATTAGTTTGATACTTGAAGATTAAATGAAAAAGATGAGTTAAGTGCTAGATAGGGAATTTAATTTTTAATCTAATTTAATTATCCTTACATTTGCCTCCCAAGTTTAAAAGGGAGTCATGCCGTGGTTTTTCTCCCTTAACAAACTTAATCAATTTTCAACAAAAACAAAACATTACATAACATCATTTGGAAACGCATATTACACATAGTTCGAAATATTTAAGTAATAGGAATTCAAAAATCAAAATGCTCTAAAATAAACGAAACTATAACAACAAACACAGTAATGACACTTCCAAAATATTAATTGATAAAAATGAATTTCCGTACATATAACTGAAGATTAGCTTGTTCAAATTTATTCGACATCCAGAATAAGAGCTCGTGTGTTTCCTCCTATTCCTTTATAATAATAGATTCGTATTATAGCTAGCAGATAATGTATTCAAAAAATATTTATATAGGAAAATAATATATTAAACAATAAGACAGTAGATATAAAAATATATGGTATCATACAAATATTAAAATACTAATTTTGTATAAAAATCTACTCTGGCGCCATCGTAGAAATACCTTAGAGTGTTACACAAAATTTTGCATTGACATACATTTTTTAAAAAGATAAAAAAATATAGACACTAATAAAATGAAATCATTAATAATGAAACGGTGTAGAACAAACTTATATGCACTATTCAACACAATAAACAATATTTTATTTCATATGCCTTATGAAATATAAGAATATAAAAAATTATAAGAATATAGGAATAAAAGAATTATAAGAGTTATAAGAATAAAAGAGCTATTTTTAAATAACTGTGAGTCGGAAATGTGGACTCTCTTCTATCATCACCTACTCTCTTTTATCATTACCTTTAGTATTTATGTAAAATTTTTTCACAATATTCACTGTAACGTAACAATATCGCATACAATATTTTGAATCTCTCCGTAACCTTCTAAGTAATCGTTTCATAGACAAAAAATTCTTGACTTTTTCTTACATCGCATATTCACTAATATAAACTGTATCACACTACTTATTTTTGAACACATCTCTCTGAGAAATCTGCGGGATCAAATCACAGATGTTCAGGGATGCTAATAAGAAAACAATAAGAGGTGTACATACCAAACTAAACACGTTTTTCCTATTAATGTTTCAGGACATATACAAAATTATAATGATTGTATTTTCCCTTATCCACTGTATAAAATCCAAAAATAAGCTTCAAGTTGTTAAAGTAATTTTAAATTTAGATAAGGAAAATTTCGAGAAATAGTGAATCTTGATGTATGGCCGGTATATCAAAACACACAATTTCAAAATAAAAAAAAATTAAATGGCAAGCAATAAGGTTACTGCTGAATAAATAATTAACAAGACACTAAATTCAGTGGAGAAAAAAGAATGCAACGTGACTTTACTTTTGTTTCTTATAAAAATCATTATCACTAGCATTTGTACATTAGTAATTTTTCTAAAAACTTAACTTATATCTTTCAACTTTAAAAGACCAATTTCTATCATAAATGTTAACTCATTCGACATCTTAAGACAAAATTATGAGAAGTATATTAAAATTTCTCAAAATTTTGTATAATAAAACACATACACTCTGCTTTCTCAATTAAAGTATAAAAAATATCTCCTTTAACACACACAAAATATACTTCAAAAGTTAAATATCATATTATATTCTTCTTCTAAAAGTTCTATTCAGAAAAACTCAGTTGCTTCAATGTTACTAAAATGAAAACTAATAATTTCACTGACCTTTATTTCTTAACGGCAGAAATTTTTAGTTCACGGTAATCCACATGTTGTTGTCATTTCATTTGCACTAGTAAAATTTTATTTATTTATTTTTCTTTCGATGTTGGTTTTTCAATTTTGCATTTGATGTTTTTCCTTCACTATTGTATTCGATGGTGGTCAAATTCACGGTATTATTGTACAGACTTTCCGGCGAAGAAGATTTTCTTTTATTTCTCTGACGGAAGGAGTTACGTCCTTTTTCAAGGGGATGGGGGATTCACGGTTCTCTTCTTTTTTCCCTTCGCCATTAGAACGTTGTTTCTTTCAATTCCGGCAACCCGAGGTTTTCAGCAAAGATATGTAGAGCACCGTTGGTGTTCGATCAAATTCTCTATAACATTTATTATGGTCGTTGGCGTTCGTTTTTATTTTAAAATTATTTTACTACTAAGATTAGTTTTACGTTAGGATTCGAAATTTATTCGCAAATAGAATCCTACCAGCTTTAATTCTGACATGTTTTGAAGCCAGAATCAGACTTAACTTTTAAAAAGGATCTTTTTTTTGATGAAAGTTAGACATATTCTGACGCTACGAGCAGAGAGGAAAAAAGCACGCCACCGTGAAAATCTAAGTGGGTTACCACTTGAAATATAGATGCGGTAAGTATCGTGAATTTTATGAGTGTACTTGAAAGTTAATGTTGACATATAGGACTATTAAATATAACGATCTGGAATTACACATGTTTATTGGCTTGGCCATATGTTCGGAAAAAATAAATGGGTGATTAGTTTGATACTTGAAGATGAAATGAAAAAGGTGAGTTAAGTGCTGGGTAGGGAATTTAATTTTTAATGCAATTTAATTATCCTTACACATATATATTGTAAAGAAATGAAATTTGGACAATGCAGTTAACATGTTTAATTGATTAAATTTTCAAGATCAGAGGTTAATTTAAGCTCAAGAAAATGTATTTCGAATGTGAAGTGCTTATTCATTCATAGCCGGTATAACCTCCAGAATCTTGAGGCCGCGGTAGCATAGTGGTCAAGGTAATGGACTCATGGCTGGCGTGTCACGAGTTCGAGCCCAGCACCGCTGAAAACCCACTGCATAGGGGAGTGATGCGCGTTAAATCTGTCGAGAGCTCAAACATCCTCTCGTTGGTGTGGTGTGGAAATTAGGAGAGGGGTGACAACTCAGGTCTCGTCCTCGTCACTTGACCATGGATCAAAATTAAGAGGTCCGATACCAAAGCCCTCGTGTAGTTTAACATAGTGCGATGTTAATATTCACTTACTCACTCATTCCAGAATCTTGAATGCAAGCCTACAAGCGTACATGCATCGTGTCATACAGGTGCTGAATGTTTATTTCTGGTATGAAGTTCCGTACTTGTAGTACTTGTTGTGACAATGTTGGGACGATCAGTGCCGGCTGTGAATGATACTGGAGTTATCCTTGAATGATATCCCATACGTGTTTAATTGGAGACCGATCTGGTGATTTCGCAGGTCAAGGTAATACACGCTTCAACACTTTGTAGAGCACGTTGTTTACAACAGATGTAAGGGCGAGCTTTGTCCTATTGGAAAACTCCCCCGCGGATGCTGTTCATGAATGGTAGTACTATAGATTGAACTACTAGTCTGACGTACATATTTGCAGTCAGTGTGTTTGGAATAATTACAAGGGTGCTTCTGCAGTCTTAGGAAATTGCTCCTCAGATTATGACTTGAAGCGTAGTTGCAGCGTGTCTCGGCCGCTGGTTTGGTTGCAGGCGTTTACCTGACCTCATTCTGACCAACACACGGCCGTTACTGGCACCAAGGCAGAATCTGTTTTCATCAGAAAACACAACAGGTCTCCACTCCGTCCCACAATTACCTCTGGCTTGACACCACTGGCATCGGTCACAAACGGCAATGGCTGTGAGTCAGTGGAATACTTGCTACAAGACGCCTGGCTCGGAGCTGTTCTTGAAGTAACCAATTTCTAACACCTCGTTGAGGCAATTTGGTTCCAACTGCAGCTCGAATTTCTGCCGTAAGTGCTGTACGATGCACCACAGCCGTGCGCCGAATATAGCGGTCTTCCCTCTCAATAGTGCCACGTGTTCGCGCGGATTCTCGGTCTTCATGAGGCAGCATCATCCCTTAACCATTGCTCCCAACAATCATGCCCATTGGAACATTACGGTCAAGTTTTTCTGCATTGTCGTAGAAAGAAAATCCACCTTCTCGTAGTTCTGTTACACGACCTCGTTCAAACTCTATGAGCTATTAATAAAGGCTTCTTAAAAGGCGTTCTTCACTAACATCAATTCAATACGTCAAATTTCAGAGACAAATAATTCTCACGAACTTTACAGAACGCATTTAATGCAAGTCTGGTTTACAAGTTCTAAATGGCGCTACTAGTACCACATTTAAGCTCGAAATTTGAATCGATGTCATTTTTCAGATGTAAAAACACGCCTACAGAACACACGTTTTTCTTGGTGTTGGGATTTTTTCCTCGTCACAGTATATAAATAAGAGTTATTATAAATGACATTTATTTGGATTAATGTGAAGGATGAAATTTTTTGTGCTGAGATGACAGATCGTTATAATTTCTTTCCTTGCTTGTTAATTTTAATCTGAGATGCGGTTGTTCCACGTCCAACAAACTGTTCCGTTTTTTTCGACTTAATGTTTACAAGTTCCCATATATAACCGTTTGTGGCGGATTCTGCATACTAACGACATGCACCCTGTTTGTCCCTTTAATGTTCTTTTTTCTTAATTTTCTGCTGTGCACCAAGAATAAAAAACATGTTTTCTTCTCTTATTTGTGCTCTGTCTTTCTTGTGTTTGGGGTCGTCACTACCATGCCAGAAAAGCATTTCCGACCGGGCATTCATTCCTACTTGATTTCCCATCGTTCTATGTGTACTCTATCCCTCCAGAAAATTTGTAGCCGTTGTATTGATACATTCTGTACAGATGTATTCTTTTTGTGGCTAAGACTGCATGCAAAACTTTGTGTATGACTCTTTTTACTATTTTTTTATAAATATTCGGTTGATTAAATTTTACTTATATAAAGAGTGTTTTTTTCCAGGTATAGAAGTTTAAGTTGGCATTACTTTCCAAGATGGCGACCGATTTAACAGCTGTCAAGTGATTTATTCTCAGTTTGGTTTGACAATTCATCAAAACGATCATCAAGCAAGGCGTGGATTCGTCGAATGGGCCCAAAACGAGATTGCCGTTGTTCCCGATTTTCATAAGCGAATTTTGTTTAGCGTTGAAGCGCACTTCTGGTTGAATGGCTACGTCAACAAACAAAACTGCCGCATTTGGAGTGAAGCTAATCCACAAGTGTATGTCGAAACACCGTTACATCCAGAAAAACTGACTGTTTGGTGCGCTTTATGGTCTGGTGGAATCATTGGTCCGTACTTCTTCAAAAACGATGAAGGCCACAACGTTACAGTCAATGGTGATCGCTATAGAGCCATGATTACTAACTTTTTCATTCCTGAATTGAACAATAATGATGTCCAGGAGCTGTGGTTCCAACAAGACGGCGCAACATGTCACACAGCTCGTGCCACAATTGATTTATTGAAAGACACGTTTGGTGACCGCCTAATTTCACGTTTTGGACCTGTGAATTGGCCTCCAAGACCTTGTGATTTAACACCACTAGACTATTTTCTGTGGGGCTATGTAAAGTCATTGGTCTATGCGGATAAGCCACAAACGCTTGACCATTTGGAAGACAACATTCGCCGTGTTATTGCCGATATACGGCCACAAATGTTGGAAAAAGTCATCGAAAATTGGACGTCCAGATTGGACTACATCCGAGCCAGCCGTGGCAGTCATATGCCAGAAATCATATTTAAAATGTAATGCCACAAGATTATCTTTCGAATAAAAAAAAATTCATGTCAATCGAATAATACATCGTTGTTTGATTGCAATTTAAAGTTCTATACCTCTAAAAAAACACCTTTTATTTTCTTACATTATTAACAAAAATTTAAATTATTTGCGTGAAGCATTGACTTCTTTTCCTTTATGCGAGTAAACAATCTATTTAATCATAATTTAAGAAATTTTTTGGTGCGTGATGTTTGTTCAAAGTTGTGAAAATAATTCTTGTGACACCCCCAAATAATAAGTGAATATTTGTCGCAAGAGTGCGCTAGTTTGTATAGAGTTTAGTTTGAATGTAAACATGGTGAAAGAGAGCGCATGGAGAATGCTCGAATAAAATGTTTCTATGTTTGGTACCGGTTGATGTATTTTTCATTTTAAAAATACAATCAAAGAAACTAATTTCGAATTTAAATTTAGTTATAATTAAAAAAAAACATTTTTCATTCAACTAAACATTACTCTACCGTTAAGATTTATGAGTTAATGAAATGAATTAATTTAACTATTCTATAAGAATTAAATTTATATAAAACTCAGATCTTTTATAGTTTTGAAATCGAGAGTTGAGTTGAAATAGATAAAATATATAAAATAACCTTCACTTCTCCCCGATGTAACATGGTTACAACGCATTAACAAGAACTATATCCGTAACATATCTTATGTTATACGATGTTACGAAGAAAATACAAAATGTAGATAAAATGATAAAGGTATGAGGAGCATACGTTTTTGATTTGACTAGTGCCCTTGTTCGTGTTTGAAAGCCTTTTTAAAGCATTAATTAAGTATCGAAGTCTTCAGGAAAAGTCCTTCGCTGTCTTCAAACTCCAAACTTGTAGCAATTGTTATTGAAATTTTTTGGAGTTTCCCCCAGAGAAATAAAAAAATTTCATAAAAGTAGTTCTAACAAGCTACAAAGGTCAAACCGCAAGTGCAATTCTTAAAAGGAAAGTTATTATCGTTCTTTTTTAAGATCGATCTTTGTCCGTCTTTAGAGAAATCCGTGATAGATATAAAAATACCACAGAAAAATGTTTCGATCTACGGTAAAAAATAAGGTTGGGAAAAACCCCCATGATTCTTAGCAACTTTATATGTTACCCAACTCAAAGGACGTACGAAATGTCATTGATTTCCTTTTTTTAAAATAACAATCCTTAGGATTGTGAATACAGTTTTTTACTTCAACTTACTTTCCCGACTTATGTAAATTCGGACTTATGCGACTTTCAAATTTCCTCGATTCGTCTTATATATATATATATATATTTCATCACTGAAATTTAGGTGGAATGAGTGCCAGAACCTGATGAAATTGGTGATTTGATTGAAGAAGTTGTTAATCTTGCCAGGCAAATAAGTTTAGAAGTAGATAATGATGACGTTCAAGAACTGCTGGATTTCCACAATAAGGAGCTGAAGATTGATGAGTTCATAGAAATGCATGAGCAAGAGCAAAACATTGAAGAACTTGAGTCTATAGACTCAGTTCAATCAAAAGATCGAATGACGATTAGTAATTTGACAGAAGGCCTCAGTTTAATTGAAAAAGGGTTACAAATTTTAGAAAATATGTTCTCGAACGAAGAGAGTATTTTTTCAATAAAACAAGAAACAGCAACAAAAAAAGCATTAGCATGCTACGTGGATATTTTACAGGTGAAAAAAAAAGCATTCTTTGAGCCGGCAGGCAACTTGTTAAAATTTATTAAACCTTTTACATCAAAATATCTTCGATTTGCGATTTTGTATTTGTGTTACTTATTATTTTATTAAGCTTTTTTCTTGCTCTAAATTACTATTTTCTTTCGTTTCTGATCCCAGGTAAAAACAATTTATATGTATTTATATGCGAAATTGTACCCAGACTTACGCGAATTCGACTTAAGCGGTTATCACTTAGTCCCATCTTTTGCGTAAGTTCGGGCTATTATTGTATTTCAAAATAAAGGTTTGAAAAAAGTAACTTGGACAAATTAATTTTCTTTTCATGATAGAGTATAATCAAAATCTGTGTGTGGGGGGGAACGACCTATTCTAAAAATATATCTTTAAGTTTTCATGAACCTCGTGAATGGAAGTATCATGAAGCCTATCGATGACCAACCTCGTTAATTTACTCTTTTAACTGTCATGCCCGAGATTATCTCGGGCACGGCGCTAATGCTCCAAAATGTCACACCTGAGTATTATACGGGGTAATTTTTTTAGTGTTCTTATTTCTATACCCGAATATATATCGGGAGAAGTTTATTTCGGTTTCATCTCTTTGTCAGAGCAGAATCTACACCGGGAAAAGTTAATTTGGGTTTAATTCAATAGATGGTGTTTGATGAGCAGTATTTCCATGATCAACCTCAAAAATACAAAAAAATACGGAGACATACTCAAGCAAAATATTGTTTTTGAATGCAATCTAACTATGGGTGCATATATCTGTGATCAGGAAATATTCTTTCTTTCGACAATCCGAAACCGCCAGAAAACATATAAAAAGATATTTTTACATCTACTGGTCAAGGTACTCTGGAACTCATTTTTGCTCTGTAAAAATGTAGTTGGGAAACATTTTGCATTTTGAATCCAAGTTGTAGAAGAGTTATTCTTTTAAATATGATGAACTTCTGGACAAAAGAATCCTAGCAGACTACATACAGTGGATAACCCTGCCCGTCTTAGTGAACGACATTTTATATCCCATATTCCTCCTACTCTTACGAAACACGAGTCTACAAGACATTGCAAAGTGTGTCGTTCAATAAAGGATACAAAGGGAAAAAAGACAAGGAAGGAAACACGATTCTGATGTAAGGATTGAGGAGTTGGTTTGTGCTTGCAAAAGTGTGTGTTTTCAGTTTTACCACACAAAACTGAATCACTAAACTACTAATAGTTATTCATTTTTATTTATTTTTATTTTAAAATATTTTCTTTAGAAAATAATGCTTCACGAGGAACGAACTTTGCCACTACCCCGCTGAGTGACAACCATCTCAAGTGAAGATGCAGTTGCTGCAAACCTTAAAAAATTTTATGCATGTCATTCAAAATATCAATTTTTAACTTCTTAGTTAGTATATTTTGTTTTGTGCAAAATATTTCATTTTGGCAGTAAAAAAATGTGACAGTTTATGCCTCAAATCATCAAAATAGACAGTTAAGTGGTTAAACATCGGTCTTGAGAAGTTGACAATACATTTTTTAAAATTCCCCACTACTCCAATGGGAGAACTTTGAGCTTGGACAAATTTAACTTCCATCAGCCTTCTACACAGCGGGCCTTCAATGGCACTAGGTTTTGAACTGACTCGACAACCCTGACCACGTGTTCGCGACCATGACCAGTAAACTACCACGACCGCCAACGAGACAAGAATTACAAATACAACCACATTGGCATCATTTTCGGTGACTTAGCTACTCTTTTGGCGACTTGTGTCAAAACTTGAAAAGGTTTTTTTCTCACGTGTTAAAGTGTTGAACTGAAATTTATATTGGATGACAATACAATAATACAATAATAATTCATAAAAATTAATTGATTACAACTAATTATATAAAGAATTACAAATGCAACTACATTGGTATCATTTTTGGCGAATCAAAACTTCAAAAGGTTTTTTTCTCACGTGTTAAAGTATTCAGTTGAGATGAAATTTATATACACGATTGTTTTGGATGACAATGCGATACTTTAATGATAATTAATAAAAATGACCATTTAATGTTGTGATTCTGTCATATGCTTATACATATTTATATTAATTGTAACTATTTAATAAAAAGTAGCTAAAATAAATTAGTTTTAATCAATTAATTTTTATTAACTATTTTTATATTTTTGTCTTGTCATCCAAAATAAACCTGTATATAAAATTTCAGCTCAATTTAGCGCTTTTAAGTGTATTTTATTACTGATTGAAAATTCCACCCAGATAAATAAATAAATATATAAATAAATATTTAAATATTTAGAGATTGTGAGCTAATAGTGTAGGAATAGAACAAACTCTTCTTTGTGTTAAAACATGTAATAAAAATGTAATGAAAAACATTGAAAAAGTAAACATCTATGAGACTGTGAGGGATTAAAAATTTATTAGATCAATTTCCTATGTCACTAATGATTTTTGAAATAGCAAAAAAATTATCGTTAAAAGAAAAACTAAAAAAAACCCCGCTTTTATGGTCAATCGAACTAAAAGGTAAAAAAAATAATTCTTAATAAAGGGTGTTTTTTTAGAGGTATAGAACTTTAATTTGCAATAAAACAACGATGTATTATTCGATTGACATGAATTTTTTTTTATTCGAAAGATAATCTTGTGGCATTACATATTAAATATGATTTCTGGCATATGACTGCCACAGCTGGCTCGATGACTTTTTCCAACATTTGTGGCCGTATATCGGCAATAACACGGCGAATGTTATCTTCCAAATGTCAAGCGTTTGTGGCTTATCCGCATAAACCAATGACTTAACATAGCCCCACAGAAAATAGTCTAGCGGTGTTAAATCACAAGATCTTGGAGGCCAATTCACAGGTCCAAAACGTGAAATTAGGCGGTCACCAAACGTGTCTTTCAATAAATAGATTGTGGCACGAGCTGTGTGACATGTTGCGCCGTCTTGTTGGAACCACAGCTCCTGGACATCATGATTGTTCAATTCAGGAATGAAAAAGTTAGTAATCATGGCTCTATAGCGAGATCACCATTGACTGTAACGTTGTGGCCTTCATCGTTTTTGAAGAAGTACGGACCAATGATTCCACCAGACCATAAAGCGCACCAAACAGTCAGTTTTTCTGGATGTAACGGTGTTTCGACATACACTTGTGGATTAGCTTCACTCCAAATGCGGCAGTTTTGTTTGTTGACGTAGCCATTCAACCAGAAGTGCGCTTCATCGCTAAACAAAATTCGCTTGTGAAAATCGGGAACAACGGCAATCTCGTTTTGGGCCTATTCGACGAATCTACGCCTTGCTTGATGATCGTTTTGATGAATTGCCAAACCAAACTGAGAATAAATCACTTGACAGCTGTTAAATCGGTCGCCATCTTGGAAAGTAATGCCAACTTAAACTTCTATACCTGGAAAAAAGACACTCTTTATAAGAATAAAATGATTTACGAAAAAAATAATGTCATTGGTGTAAAAGCGTGGGTGTTCTATATCAATTGTTATAATTTCTTACTAGTTCTATTCCGAAAGGCTGAGTTAGAGTAAAAATGTAGTACAAAGCCCCCACACGTTTTTATCACAATGACATTAATTTTCTCGTAAATCATTTTATTCTTATATTAAGAATTATTTTTCTTACTTTTTAGTTCGATTAACCATACAGGCGTGTTTCATAGTTTTTTAAAACTATAATTTATTTTTCATTTTGTAGTTCGATGTACAGTAAAAGTATGTATTTTTAGTTTTTTAAAATATCGTTTATTCACATATTTATTTTTTTAAATTTTTGTCCCGTGACCGAAAAAGTTCGCCCATCCGGGAGTTGGCACAAAATATTTTTTTTTCACATACAGGATTCTTTTTTAACACATGCTTTTTTTTTATTTCCATTTCTAGAAAAAAATTGGACAGTTGTTTTTTAATGGTAAGAAATTGCTGACGCACGTTTTCGCTTTTAGGGTTGTAACTTTATCTTTTATTCGCCAAATCTCTGGAAATCGTTATTTTTGTTGATCCTGATTAGGACAATGGAACAAAATTATGAAATTACTGTATTATCCTCGCGCGCGCGTTCCTCGACAAGTGTGCAAAATTTCGAGTTAATTTGACTTTTTTAAGTGCGTAAAAATCGAGTTCAATTCCGTTACGTATAGGTGAAGTTTATAAAAGCGTGTTAAAAAAGCGCTGCCCGGGTGAGGATCGAACTCACGACCTTCAGATTTCTCAAGCGAGAGAGAGATTATGAGACTGACGCGCTGCCTACTGCGCTACCGAGGCTTGCGCGAGTAACCGCAGCTATTTTGTTTAAAGGTAAATATCTATGTTTTATCTATTTTTCTGATATATTTTTGTTTTAAATCTCTTTCTTATTGTCAATAGCTTTTTTTCTTTTAGAAGATAATAGAGAAAAAAAAAAATTACCATATATTGGCTTCGTTATTTATCGACGTTATTTATTCGTTAATTATTTTATAAAATTTATCTTCGAGCTTGAGATCTCCATTATGGAGACAATGTAAATAATTTTAGGTTCATAACATAAGGAAGGAAATTAGCCGTAATAACTTCAAGTATTTGGTTAACAAGTTACAAATGAAATCAGTTAAGGAAAGTTTTGTGTATATACATTTTGCCGCCCATCTGCTGTAGTAGTTAGCGACGCTGACATCTGTGTCGTAGTGCCTGGGTTCGAATCCCGGAGAAGGCATGGATGTTTGTAAATGTATAGTGCCTTTGCGGCATGGGGGTACCCTGAATAGCCATCGAGCTGCAAGTCCTCTCGTGAGGTTGGTGGGAGACCTTTGACCACCTCCCGAGTGTTCTCCCTCAAAATTGGGAACTAAGCCAAATTGTACTGTCAGCTGCAATGCTCAAAACTACAGCTAACTACAGGCATACATCTTAGCCTTATTCCACGATGAATTTCGTGGGACTCGATCTATGACACTGTCTGACAAGTGACATTAGAAACAACAACAGCATTTATAATTCTTTTTTATAAAAAATCATTCTTCAAATGCAAATGTTGAAACATACTAAAAATATATATGCGTTCTCTTTCCTTTTTTTTAACCACTCTGAGCCACAGCAACGCGTGGCAGGGAACAGTTAGTTTTAAATAAAGTTTAAATTTTCTCACCAATAAAGAAAATGTCACTTAAAAAGGATTATCAAAAGATAATCTAAATGCTACTGTTATAAATAGGACAACAAATTAGTAATCTTGTTGGAAAATTCACACTTACTAGAAAAAGGCCTACCAATTTCCGGATGTGAAATTTTTTCCTAACGTTTTTAAATTAGTGAATTTTATTTATGTTTCTTGCAAATAATAATTTATACTGTTCAAACTTTTTTTAATGATAGATAATTAGCAATAGTTTATCTTTTCTATATTAAAAAGTCACCTTATGACGCGGAGGGCGCCAAATTATCAGGGAATGTGACCCAAGGTAAAAAAGGGACACGCAGGGAAGGGGTTCTTTACAAAGTCCACTAGTTAATTAAACACATTTATTAGACAAAGCAAACATTTACATACATAACTAGAGAACTAATAGTTAGCATAGAATTGAAAGGGATCGGAGCGCATGCTCGTACATCCTTACAGTTCCGAAACTTGGCCATTACCGAAGATTGTTCTGTCCGCCAGAGGGAGCGACAATCTCTCTACTGTTAATATGGGAAGAGTCTAAACAACGGAGGGGGTTACAAGCTTAATTTTTTTGTGATTAATTAAGTTTGGAGTAATTTGAATATTATTTTATAAAAGTTACAGAAAGACTTTCGAATTAAGGATATACTTAAAATTGTGACGTTTATGATAAACAAAAAGGTAGCGTGATACTGATTAATTTAAATATTTAGTATATTTACGTTACAGATATTATTTATAGATTTATACATTGAAGTTATTAAACTTATTCATTAGATTATTAGAGTCCAAGTTCTGTTTGTGAGGGAGAAGTTTTTAAGGTCCCCTCTTAACGAAGTTTTCAGATCATCTCCCGTTCTCTCTCTGCCTTCGATAGGGTGTCGGGGAGGACCGCGAATGTCTCCCTTTATCCTCAGGTTGCATCCGGTTCGAGGGCGGAGTAGGGGTCCCTCGCGATGTCAAAGGTTGCCGGGGTGGTCCATGACAAGACCGTGCAATAATTTAAAGTTGCTGGTGTCATTGCACGTGTGGTGATCATTTCCACAGAGAAGCCGATTCACAGCTACGTGGCGGGGACATTATTCAAACTGGTTCTAGTTTATATGGAGGCACACCTTTGCATGCAACACACAATGTCTAACTGTGTCCAATCAAACAGTGTTGTGTCCCCAAGCAGAGACGTCTTAAGGCATATGTCAACTGGGCCCAGGGTGTCTTAATAAGATCTGATAAGACTCTGTCTTAATAAGATCTGGTAAGACTCTGTCTTAATAAGATCATGTGATCCAGACAATTTTAATGGTCAAATATTATTCTCGTACATATTCTCCGAAAAACAGGGAATTTCAAACTGCAAGTCAATTGGTAAAAGTAAGAACTGTGTTTCCGCCTAGAACTCCGAATTCTTGGCCTCAGCTAAAGCTTTGTGGACTAAAAATTTTTTTCCGACCATTTATCAACAGCTAAAATGTAAGAAATTTGTTACTGATTTTAAGTTATCCCAGATTCTAACAGGACATGAAAATTTTAAGAGCTATTTATCTAGGTTTAATTTAATGGGTAATGATATTTGTTCCTGTGGTCTGGATGCTGAAATCGCGGAACTTGTCTTATTGTATTGTAACCTATATTTTTGTAAAAGAAAAAAACTTAAAAAGGAGTTGAAATGCTTAGGTATTTTCTGGCCACTCTTGTTTTGTGTTTGTTGGTCAATTATACTGAAAGCCTTAATGTCTTAAGAAAATTTGTTTACTGTATAGATTTTTAAAGTTTTATAGGTACCTCCCTTTTCTTTATATTTGTCCCTTCCTTTAATTTTATATTTGTCTCTTAAAAGTATTTTTAATTTGGTTTTAAATTTTATAATGATGTTACCACTTACGTCTGTAAGCCTCATGTCATGCAACGTTTAGCACGAGGAGTTTTACAAATAAATTTAGTTCTTAAAAAAATTGGCAAAAGTGGTAAGACTATGTGGGAGCCCCCTAGGGTTCCACCCTGGACTCCAAGATTGAATTGAGGCAAAGAATTACCAGACGACATTTTTACAATAACAAATAATTTTTATTCGCTTGAATCAATTATCAACCTTCTAAATACAAATATAAATCAATATGTCTACGCTAATCGGATTGAACTTTACTATTAAGTTAAATCACTAAATATGATACTAATCACCTATTAAACTCAATATCGAACGGGTTTACCGGAATAAGAGGACCAAGAGATATACGCAATTTGAATTACTAGCAATCATTAACTTTCCACTAACTCTATTATTTATTTATTCTTATTATCCGATACATGAAGTTTAAATATCTCCTGACTTTTACTACTTCACTCCTTTCCAGTCGGCTCAACTTTCCGAATGTAGATCGCTGCCTGATAATCAGCTAGAAACTAATCAATCACACAATCAACTTGAAACTTCTTAGCGCTCCGTCTATGTATCTCTTGGCTCAATAGCCTTCCTCGCTAACCTACAACACTCTCCTTATATACTTTGATTCATTTGCATATCCCGTTTCCTCCTTTTAGAGCTGGTTGGAAATATACGTGAATTTACAATCCCCAAAGACGCCCAAGAGTATTAGTGATAAAGTGCCGTATAGATTCGCCACAGCTGTATTATTATGTGTTGACCGTTGTTTTTGTCTAGGCCTAGGTCTAATACCATAAACAATCATGCAACTTATTTGTTCGAAATGCGGCCATCGGTCGAGCTGGTTTGCGCCTAAGACTTTGAGATTGTGAGTCATGCACTTTTATTTGTTTCAAATTACCTTTCATACAAGTATTTGACAATGCATGCTATATGCTGTCTTCTTTTAAAGATCTGAGGAGGGGCTTCTTTTGCAGAAAGGTCCAAGGCTTCGAAAAATCTTATAATTACTCTGGGCCCAGGCCCTCAAAAAGTCTTAAGATGCCCCTGTTCCCAAGTGGTAAGCAAATAAGTCTCTGTAGCCCAACTATATATTTCTCTAGAGTAAATCTCATTCGTTCCACAGCTTTGTAATATTTCATCAATACTTACTTTCGATGCATCGAGTGGAAAGCGAAAGTTTTTTCTTTTGCCTTTTCTAGACAATTATTCTTGGTATTTTTTGTGATGTGAGCTAATTGAATGTCTTCTGTGACAATTCTTTATTAGCAGCTCATGATTTCCCCATGATGGTCGGCGCATTTCATTTCCGCTTGCGAATGGTACGATATAAAATATCAGGGTACTGGGTTGAAATGTAGAGGGTAAGGCCAGGGCCTCTTTTCTGCTTAGGCGTGTAGAAGATTTGGGGGCACAAAAAATTAAGAGGGCGGAAAAAGAAAAAAAATTAAAGCTTACGTGCCACCGTCTGGCCAATCTTGAGAGAAACATTTATGCCCTGAAGAGAGTAAAGACTGAAATAAGATCTACTATATATATATATATATATATATATATATATATATATATATATATATATATATATATATATATATGGAAAAAGAAAAGCTTAACAGTTTGATATTGCCTTGCACTCAAAATGATATGCAATGGAAATTGATTACAACGATGTCATTAATGATTTTACAATGATCAAAGCTCGAAGAAAACCTTTGTCGTACAATTTCAATGACAGTGACTCAACAAAGAATAAGTATGTCTAAAAGTAAAGGATAGTAAAGCGAGAGACAAGCGATTAAAAAGATGACAACTAATAAGTTGGAAACAGTTTATACAATAATGAACACTCTATACTGTAATTGCAAACGATTTCATTAATTTACTATTTTAGTTTACAAAAGGGTAGGTGGTCCGTGATGCCGTTAGGTAAAAATTAAACAAGAATTGCCAAACCATACCACTATCCTTTTCCTTCCGCTGCCGGTTGCCAATCAGAGATACAGCAGGGCCATAGTTGATAGATAATGGAAATACTCTCCAAAGATCTAAAAAAAAAAGAAAGGGAAAATAGTAAGAGTTAAAAGGGAAAATCCCATCCGAAGCAAAACTAGTAAGGTAATAACTGAAGTAGGGGGAGGGGGTGCTCTGGAAATAGGGGGTCAAAACAGTTTGAAGGGCCTAGGGAGCCGGGAAAGTTAAAAATGGTCCTGGGTTAGGCAGTTGTGGGCTAGTTATGCTCACTAGATCTAATTCGTTTGGATTTTGTTCAAAAAGGATATACGAAGTTATTGATGTAATGAACCTTAGTTTCCTCAGAAAGAGACTCAGTACACTGCCTTTCTTTTCATGAACACTACGCCGAATTTGATAGTTAACATTTAACCATTGTATGGAGTATACGATTTCTTGATATACGCGATGGTCAGTTTCAGCACTTTCGTGAGAAAATACCATATCATATATAAGTACTATTGCTCTATTTCTAACTAAAGTTTGATACACATATTTAGAGAATTAGTGAGACTACATAAGAATGTGAAACATTTATCTACATGAACAATATTGGCAATAATAAAATAGAGTCTCAATAACTTATTAATTCTATCTGTAGCTTATAATATGATAATATTATTTTATTGAACATTGAACTGGAACATGTGAACGAAGAAATAAAAATAAAATCTCGAAATTTAAACTTATTTAGAAGATTACTCTGGTTGATCTTAAACCTGTACCCTCTTCCCATCCCTAATAGCTAATATAGTTGCGGTAGTTAGTACAGTGATCTTTATTTGAAGTATTGTCTCAAAATGAGTTTTGATTCCTTCTAACACCATCATGTGAAGACGCCACGGTAGCTTAGTGATCATCGTCATGAATTCATGGTCAGTGTGTCATGAATTCGAGTTCTATAGCCACTGAGGACCTGCAGTGTAGTAAGGCTGGTGAACGATAAATATGCAGTGGCTCAGTCTTCCCGTTGGTATGGGGTGATACTTCAGAGAAGGGAGTGAGGTGACAAATCAGGTGTCGTCCGCGTCACTTAACTGTGGTTAACAATTAAGAGATCCGTCACTACAGCCCTGATGTTGCTTTATAAAGCGGCGTTTATAAACACTCCCTCACTCAACCGTAATGTGAAATAATGAATATTGCAGTTCAGTAAAAAGACTTCATAAGTACCACTTGGTGTGACAATTAAAAGAGAGTGATGCGCATTCAAATGCCATCCTCATCACTTGACCGTTATCAGTGCAGATTTATTCATTGGACCTTTGGAATGGGTCTCCAAGGACTCGGGGCCCGGAAGGTCCCAAATAAGCTGAACTTAACTAGATTTTCCTAGCATCCACCAGTGACCAAGGGGGCCTGTAGATCTTCTGTGCCAATGGCTTGAAATAAGCTTAAACCAGCACTGACCGTTATTCAAAATTATGAGATACATGTTGTTAATTGGCCACATATAGCTCTAGAGAAATGCTCCCTCTAGTAGAAGCAATGTTTATTTATGATTCAGAGTTTCTTTGAAAACTAGTTTTTAAGGATTGATAACAATAAAGAGAATATGTAAGGAGCTAACAGTAAATACATATAGCTCTGGTTCAAATACTCCTCTAAATACTTCGGGAATGTGAAAATTTACAAAAAGGATTTGACACTTTGTTCTATTACAGTATTTCTTTTAATACTCTTTGAAATGACTTTAAATACTGCTTTGACTAGATTCTTGATATTAACACTTCCATCGCAGCAATGGCGCGCCTTTGTCCCATTCTTTGCCCTAAGAGTCTGCACCGCTCTCCGCAGGGCTAAAATTGAAACAGAGCACAAGTTCCTTTAAGGTATCCGACTACGTTCGGAACCGTGATTTTGCAAAAGCGCATAAATGGATAATTTTCATGTGATATTTAGTGTTACTTAGATTAGAATACATTCATAAAGTTGTTTTAAGAACATTTCGACAAAAAGAATTATTTAAATACAATATTATGGGAAAAAATTAACTTAGAATAATCATTTTTCAAATGTTCTCCTTTCGTGAAAAATGCTTCTATTATAATAATGTTTTGCCTGTATATAGCTCAGACATCTCTACAGAGGCTCAACTAGAATTTTTGAAATATATAACTTAGAAGTGGGTTTATCCATATCTTACGACAACAGAGGAGAGCAATTTTAAGAAAAAAACGCTGATAATTATTTCAATTGGCGGAAACTATGAAGCTAATGTGAATTTTTCAGAAAATCTAGTTGAGCCTCTGTAAAGAGGTCTGAGCTATATACAGGCAAGACATTAAAATAATAGAAGAATTTCTCACAAAAAGAGAACATTTTTAAAAAAAGATTATTCTAAGTTAATATTTTGCCGAAATTTTGTATTTAAATAATTTTTTTTTCAAAATGTCCTTAAAGCAATTTTATACATGTATTATAAGTTAAGTGGCACTAAATATCACGAAAATTATCCATTTATGCACTTTTTAAAAATCACGATTCCGAACGAAGTCGGGTACCGTAAAACGTATTTATTTTACTTTGAAAAATAATAATAAATTGTGTTCAATAGTAATTCTCACTATAGTGCTTTATTTGTGGAACCTGGAAGACGAGTCCTCTCATCCCTCGCAATGAAAGTGTTAATCAACTACCACTTTTTTTCGGTAAGCTGATTAAATTTCATTTTTTTATGTATTGGTCTCATTATAATGCATACTCTTTATTTGGAAAATATTCATGAAAAATATATTATTTGCTATTCATTTATCTAACAGCAGATTAATCTCCGGGCCTCCTGTATTCTTTCAAAAATAATTTGGTGTAAAATTAAAGATGTTGTTACTGTAATAAACAGCGAATTTAAAAGCGACCTTAATTAAAATTAAAGAATGCATGTCTATTAATATCTTATTAATTAATTGCATTGTAAAATTATAAGCACAAGACAATAAACAAATGGAAGTGACATTTTTTAGTTCAATGACCAAAACTAAGGAAAAAGGTTAATTGAGTCAATTAAAAGAAAATCAATCGGATATTTGGCAGAGCATGCGATGGAATTAGGTAGTTGACATGATTCATAATTTGCATCAAAGACATGTAATGCTCAAATGATGTACATAGGGAAAAGGCAACTAGTTAACGTAAAAAATTGTAGAAACAGTTAATTTCGCAATTTCACGCTTGATTATTGCCGTGAAGTTAAAAAAGGAAGTTTTATACGTATGTGTAAATTGTCATGCATATTTGAATCCCCCCATCTGTAACATTTTATGGAAAAAAGCGCATTTCATTGCATTTGGTGTTGAGTTTTCGTACCGTGACGTCATGTTCTTTTATTGTTATTGTTGTACATTTTTGGTTAAAGTTGTATAATTAAATTCTGAAGAAATATGTATTATTTATTTTACAGTTAAATAATTAAAATAAACAGTACTTAAAATGTTTCAAATAAAAATTTAAAGAGTAAAATCGAACGAATTCTGGTCAAGTAACTCATGAGATAGGATTTGTAACTGTATAAATTATAAATTTTTAAAAAATACATGAAAAGTCCTAACAAATTATTATATTCAAATTTTTATTATCAATACTTATATATCATCACTCATTAAGTAAAAACAAAATTTTGCAATTAATTTTTTTATAATTCAGAGTTATGTTTTGGAACAATCAATATTTTTGGAATATATATATATGTTACTGTGGATGTCCAAAATTGGAGAATATCGACACACACCAAATACGTCGGTGAAAGATCGCGAATATTGTATTACAATCTTGTACATTCGGACTTTCACCGACGTATGTCGACAATTATAGATGTGCTACGGTGGAGGTCGAAAAGAGAAGAGGCGACTGGCTGTTTCCCGCCTAATCCTTTGTTCTGCTGGGAGTCAGTCAGCTTTGTCAGTCTTATGCCAGGTTTGATGGTGCGAACAACGTTTTCTTAATTTTTTCCCCCCGATATCCTAATTTATACTGAATAGATACAGCATTGAATCGTGATCTTTTTCTTGAAAAGTTAAATGCATTTATTACGGGTAAACGAGAAGACAATTGTTTTTTTTTTAAAAGAAAAGTACTCTAAAATATTTTCTGAAGTGGTTTCTGCTAAAACTAAGTGCAGCACACCTTTGGATTACAAACGATTAAAACATTTTGACGTTTTAAAAATCAATGATGAATAGAAGTTAATTGTACGATTAAAACCAGGAGAAACGAATGTACAGTATTATGTTACCAATGACGAATTGTTCAGTGTGCTAGATGAAACTCACATCAGAACAGGCCACGGAGGAAGAACGCACATGCTTAAAGAGTGTGACGGGTTCATCGCGTTTTCTACTAAAAACTCCTCTTGGGTTCTTTGGGGCCGAAAAAGGCAAATTCTTTCCAACCAAATCCAGAAGCGAAACGTGAACATGCAAATTAGAAACCTTTTAAATAGCAGAAGTTTAAAGTAAGCGTACGACCTATTGGGAAGTGATTATGCTAGTCTGGTTTAAGCGCGTGAACTGAAAGAAGAGAAGAAAGCCGTCGTTGAGTGTGAAGCTATCCGTGACAGAACAATCAAGTCAAGGTGGATACGATTCCACGCGAGGTAATCTAAAAGATATTTAGGATCCGACAGGATAGCGATTAAACAAGAGATTAAGGTAGGATAATTCTAGTATCTATTAGTAACTGTGATGTAAACAGAGATTAGGAATAGACGGGAAAGTTAAACATAGTGGTTAAGATCGCGTTTATTTGGTAATACGTATTGTGTGTTTTCTCACCTCAGATCCCCTAAGTCATAATATAAATATTATCATTGTTAGTGTTTAAGTTAAGATCTTAATAAAGACATTTTAAGATCATGACAACGCCTGATTCTTTATTCACTCCCACACCTCTAAGTCACGAAGGTAACTTAGGAGTGAGGTATCACCCGCGGGGGAATACTTCACAATGGCATCCCCCCGCTTAATTTCCCCCACCCCGAGGTAGAAGGTTTGCAGGAGGTACATTTTTCTGGGTCCGAGAATGTGAATAATTTTATTGAGGGCATCGATAATCAGATTAAACTACTAGAGATACGTAGTGATTTATCATGTGCGTATTTGAAAGGCCATCTCCTTGGAAGGGCTCGTGACTGGTATGATATGTTTGGGTCAGCATTAGTGCAAAGTACGCCACGGACTTCGCACAATTGAATGCGGCTTTAACTAAAAATTTCCCCGTTGTCCGCAATAGAAAGGATTTAGAAAGTCAGTTTTATGCGTCCCAAAAGAACAGGGATGAGGATCCGACAGATTTTATTTATGATCAACTCAAAGTACATAAAAAACTGGGACTCTCTGCGTGTCTCCCCTGTAATGTAGCCCCTTTGATGGCAATCTGTCTGCTACCCTTCTTAGAGTTATCCGGTTCCTCAGGTGAAAAGACACCTTTATTGCTTTCCTGTTTCAAGAGAACAATAGACCGACCGCACCTATTGTCAGCCTCTCTGTATAGTATTTATACTGTATAATATTTATACCATATATTATTTATGCTGCTAATATATTTATACTATATAATATATACTTCTTAAAAATACTTTAAAATAATTTTATGCATGTGAGCAATTGTTGTTTTATTCAATAGTTTCAAATTTAAATATGTGAGTGAAAAGTTTCTCTTCATGTATTTTGGGAGTTTATTTCTACCCTTTTGATAATTTGAACTCTTGATTATTCGAAGTTTTTCATTGGTACTTCCAACTTCGAATTATCGAGAGTCGATTGTAGATAAATTTTTCTGAAATTCATAAGATTCTTAAGCCCAAATAATTAGTTTTGAATAATCTTATTGTTAAGGAACGTTTAGAACTTGTTTTCATCTCAGCCAAAATGATGCTGTGGCTGGAAGGATGGTTTGCAAGCAAACACATTGATTACTCTTAAGCAAACAGGAGTAACTTTGGTGACAATTTCGATCGCCAAATTTTGTGTGTGTGAGACGATAATTAAATACTCCTAAGACAGTTCTAGAAGAGTCTAGGAGAATTATTTGACTAGATAGTTTTAGAAACTCCAAAGTAGTTCTTTCCAACCTACATTACGCCATTACAAGGAAGCAACAATAATGTGGCAAAACTTAACAGTGATTCAGACTTTCATTTGTCTCAGGTAATGTTATGATTATGGATTTATACTGCGATATTCTGTGTTTCTATAAATTTCGAATTCATGTTATTGTGGATTTATACGCGTGTATTACAGTCGACTCTAGCTAATTTAAACCTTCTATAATACGAGCCTCTCTCTGTTTCAAAGTATATGCTCAGCCCCAAGAAAAACTCGTAATATTTCGAACTTAAACAATACGTTTTGGTGCACTCAATATTTCGAAGTAAAATCTGTGATTGGTCAGACTTCAACACGCAATAATTCGAAGCTATCTTATTAAACTCTCGCCAAATCGAACACTTATTATCTAGAGCAGGGGTACTCAACCTTTTTTCTGCTGGGCCGCATACGCATGTCAGCTATTTCACGCGGGACGCATACATATGTTAGCTATTTCCCGTGGGCCGCAACATAAGGATAAAGGGGTGGGGGAGGGAGAAAGGGGAGAAATGCTTTATGACCAAGATAAAATACGAAATTAAAAACTTTTAAATGTGATCAAAATATTATAACTCCTGTTTTGATTTTTTTAAATTATTTTTTTTTTATTTTTGTCACTAACACTAAATTAGAAACACACACATTTAAGAACAATTTCACAATTTCTGTATCAGTTAACGGTTTCGTATGGCGACTAATAACATAAGAAATTTCATAGGATGTCTATATTACCACTGTGACATTTCCACTGACAAAACTCTTTGTTGCTGTTGCAAATATCATTGAAGAAAGCCTATTTATTCCCTCTTCAAATATATCTTCGAGTTCAAGTGTCATTGAATGATTCTTGTGTTTATTGGTATTTTTTTAATACAGCACTTTCGTGACAAATCAAACAATTACTGATCCGTGTTTGTTTTTTACTAAAAAATATTCAACTTCCCAATCGTCTTGAAGCGATACATTTTCTTCGAACATTTTTTTCTTGCAAGATATGAAAGATAGTCAAAAATTAGTTCCACCTATAAAACTGTCGCTACTCCACTGTTGTCTGTTATCACTAACCAAAACTATTTCAAATAAAAAAAAGAATATTAATTTGTACGACCTCGACAGCAAAAAGCAAAATTAATGTATTTGATTTCTTGACAAAGAATTTCCCACCAAATTCTTAATACTTTGTTCTTAAATAAGTGAATTTCTCAAAGTAATAAGCCATGAGACCGGGCCACTTGAAAAGGCCCGGTGGGCCGGCAAAATGTGGCCCGCGGGCCGCAGGGTGAGTATTGCTGATCTAGAGTCTTGTAGCAAACAGCTTGGAGCTTACGTGTTTTATGTTGTATTGTATCTGTATATCTCCTCTGTAACGTAGCCCCTTTGATGACCATCGGGCTGCTATCCCTTCTTTGTGTTCCCCGATTCCTTAGGTGAAAATACACCTTTTATTGCTTTCCTTCTTCAAGTGGACAGTTCTGGTCACACTTGTTGACAACCGTCCACATATTTCGTTTAACACGGGGCTTTACAACACGTGTGTTCAGAAAGGATGGTCCGCTATGTGAAGAAGAGATGCGTAGAATATAGTGTTTTTTGCGTTGGACTCACAAGATGATTTATGGCTCATCTGTCTGACTTATAGCTTGGGGACACCGAATAAGGCATGGGCCGGACTGGATCTTACCTTGAAGAACCAATGATGTTGGGGACAGTGTCTGAGAGAACCGAGTGCGAAACGATTTTATTTCCAATAATGAATGTAAGAGATTTGGTGAGGCATGAAAGAGTCGTGTTCGAGAATTACTACATAAATGTATTTTTTTAATACAGGACTCTTAACATCTGTACAATATTTATACTGTATAATATGTTCTCTTTTAAAAAATATTTTAATGTAATTTTATACTTATGTACAATTGTTGTTTTATTACATATAGCTTAAAAGTTAAATGCGTTATAATAAAATTTCGGGAGTTTTCCCCTACACTTTTGATAATTCGAACTCTTGATAATTCTAAGTTTTTCATTAGTCCCTCCAACTTCGAATAATTGAGAGTCGACTGTAATTGTTTTCTATTAAAAATAACTCTACTGAATTAATATTTCGAGAATAAATACAGATTTCATCTGGAAGAACCTTATTTTTAAAAGCGTGGACATTTCCTACTTTTGAAAGACGAACAACCACGTAACAATATTATTCATCTGTGCTAAAGGAAATGAAACATTGTGATTTGGAACCGTCATTCTGATAGATTATGTCTGACGCAAACCAGTAGTGTGATTGATTAAGTAATTTTCAAAAAGACATATTTCTGGTTCAGTTGACCTTTTAAGAAATATTTTATTACCAGAAGTTGATGCAAGGGGAAATACAACTGGTTGTAATGAATTTAAAAAATCTTCTTAGATGAAATATTCTTCCCCGGTCAAGATGACATACCAATTGAAATTAAAAAATGAGAAACAAAAATCCAGTTCAGAATTTGTTAACACCAAGTCTAGATTGTGTTGACTGGAAAGGGTTAATATATATATAGTTTTGCAGATATTTCAGAACTTCATCTGCATTCTATAATTAAATCATAATACAATATTCACAATGATGGATCCTTAACCTTTTAACTTTAGTCACCCCTGTCGTATATGTAATGAAGCATAGATGTAACAAGGTCTAAAAATATACAAAAAACGGCTAACTACATCCGACATTTGATTTTGAGAGCAAGTTATTCATTGGTTAATGATGGATCTATACAGGGCCAATCCTAGCAGGTGTGCCCTGCATGCACTCAATCAATCAAGTAAATTTTTTTTACGAATTTCTCAAAATACAACTTTTAATAAATCGAATTTTATATGTTGAACTTTAAACATTTATTTAAAAATCAAAATAAATCCTAATTTCCCGATAGCGTAGCACGGTTTTTAAAAAAAATAGAATGTTAGTGCACACATTGTGTTGGTACACTCACATACTGTCCATTAATGTAAACTCTTTTCACACATCTTTCATCTGATCGCAAATTTGTGGCTCAGTTGGCTATGCCGCAATAGAAAAGGGTTTGTTGCTTATCTGTGGCACAGTCGGCGGTTGGTTGATTGAATATTAACGTCGCACTGTTCGGACGACGAACCACGTAATTTTGAACCATGATCAAGTGACGTGGACGACACCTGAGCTGGCACCCCCTCTCCTAACTACCACACCATACCAACGGGAGGACGTTTCAGCTGTCGACAGAGGGAGGCACAGTCAGTGGACTGAGAATCGATGCTTACTTAACAAAGGCGTATCAAAAATGGTTTTTGCGAAAGTTGCTTTACGAAAATATCTTATATGATTAATATTACCTTAGACATAGGTGTTTAAATTCAGTATGCACTTGAGAGAATTAAAAGTTTTCAATTGAATAGAATTACAATTTAGAAAAACAAAACAGAAAATGAAAAAAAAATTTTTTTGTGTCTATTTACATTTTTATTAATTGTTTACTTTTCGCTCTTATACAGGTAGACGAGTTTATAACGTCAACGTTAAGTATTAATCAAAATATGAGAAATTCTCAAGAGGAATCGCACATTAAGTTTCTTCATGCGGATGGCCAAAACCCTAGGGTCAGTCCTGATCTATGTAAGTAATGTTAAAAAGTAAGCTGTAAAAAATTAGAATGCAAATTTCGTCTGATATGAATGTTTGAATGTAAAATCCAAAGAAAAAAAACAAGGAAATTTCTGATGTCTTCAGAATACTTTCATTACAGGGGTCTCAACTAGCAATGATAGGTACTCTGTTGCTGTCTATAAGAGAAGAATAAAAAAAAAACCCTTGAGTAGTTGAATAATGCGACATTAATATTCACTCACTCACTCAAGAGAAAAATAAACAGTTGGCAAAATGATAATTGCAATTTGAACGAAACATCAGATGGAAATAACAAAGAAAATCCTGCTAAATTTTCAAAATGTTGTGTGTGATTATAAGGAAAATGAACTCGATAAACCAGTCCAACAGAATAAAAGAAAATAGATATTTCGGTAATTATAGAATATTTTTAAACTTGGAGTGGATTATATAAAAAACAAAACTCCTAGGTAGTTATCTAGTTAATCGAACTTAATAATACTAAACTATTTACTACGATGATTTATCTGTATAATTAAAAATAATAAAGGATGTCTATGAGGAAAAGTAGGTGTGGGTTCAAGATAAAATTAAACTGAAATTTTTTGTATGTTTTAAATTAACCTTTGTTCTCCAATAAACGGAGTTAAAACTTGTGACAAATCTATACGGAACTTTATCACTAACCTTCTGAGTCGTCTTTTTTAGGGAAATTTAATTCCCTACCTATTTCCAATCAGCTCCAAAAAGAGGATGCAGATTAGATAAAGTATTTAAGTCAAACGGAATCGTAAAGTTAGAGCAGGAGGAGAGAGAGATTGAAGCAGAAAGTGATAATAGTGAAGTTAAATTTATAATTGAAGATTTCTTGTTGGATAATTTAATCTCAAGAAGACTTGAGATTCAGTGTGGTAAATATTGATTTATATTTAAAGTCTCATTATAAAGATTTATATTAGGAGCGAGATTAAAGTTAAATGTTCAATAAGAACATTATAGAATATAATTCTGGGATCTCTTATCGTGGTAATCTCTGCGTGATCGACATTCTAATTGTTAATTAATTCGATCATTAAATATTTAAGTTAATTTAAAGGAAATACCCTTGTTTAAACCTCATATAGCTATTTCTTGATATATTTGTTATTAAAAGTCTTTGATTCTATTTGGGAAAGATTACCAAATAAAGAAAGTTATTTATAAAAATGGCTACTGGTTCTTATATGACTCCAATTTATTCTTGTTCTCCAAGTGAGGTCTAAGGGGACCTTCACAAACTCTTTCATTACTGATTATATACACTTGAATATTATGTATAAAGTTTATAAAATTGATGAGATAGTTATATGAGTATTATTTTTAGACCATTTAAATTACATGTTAGGGCCGTGGGTAGCCGAGCGGTTAGAGCATCGGATTCCAGACCGGAAGGCCTGGGTTCGATGCCCGATGCTACCATATACCCTCCGAGCACATACGGAGTACGTGCCAACGACAGGCGTACTTCTAGCCCCCTGCCACGATGAATTTCGTGGACAGGTCACGAAGACAGGTGGCATTAGAAACAACAACATGTTGTTTTTATTACATACAAGTATGTAATATCAAATTAAGAATATGCAATGATATTTTTTTTTTTTTTTTTTTTTGCAGTTGAAAACATGTTTCAGTAAAGTATGTAAAATAAATTTGTAGAAGTTTATGTTGATTTGCTTAAATTTATATCAGTTTCATTAAATAAAAGGATATCTTTTCTACGATTAATTTTTATTTAGCCCCCGAAATTTGGTTTCCAACTTGTCATTACTGATGCTGGTCCATGCTGGTGGTTAGTGATCGTAGGTTTAAAGCATTGCAACCGAAGTTATAATCACCTTTTAAAATTATGCATGGTCGTGATAAAGGGTTTATTTATTATGAGGGTGTTCAACTATTAAACTATCCAGTTATAAACAGTGTTTTTTTCCAGGTATAGAAGTTTAAGTTGGCATTACTTTCCAAGATGGCAACCGATTTAACAGCTGTCAAGTGATTTATTCTCAGTTTGGTTTGGCAATTCATCAAAACGATCATCAAGCAAGGCGTAGATTCGTCGAATGGGCCCAAAACGAGATTGCCGTTGTTCCCTATTTTCATAAGCGAATTTTATTTAGCGATGAAGCGCACTTCTGGTTGAATGGCTACGTCAACAAACAAAATTGCCGCATTTGGAGTGAAGCTAATCCACAAGTGTATGTCGAAACACCATTACATCCAGAAAAACTGGCTGTTTGGTGCGCTTTATGGGCTGGTGGAATCATTGGTCCGTACTTCTTCAAAAACGATGGCCACAACGTTACAGTCAATGGTGATCGCTATAGAGCCAAGATTACTAACTTTTTCATTCCTGAATTGAACAATCATGATGTCCAGGAGCTGTGGTTCCAAAAAGACGGCGCAACATGTCACACAGCTCGTGCCACAATCGATTTATTGAAAGACACGTTTGGTGACCGCCTATTTTCACGTTTTGGACCTGTGAATTGGCCTCCAAGATCTTGTGATTTAACACCGCTAGACTATTTTTTGTGGGGCTATGTAAATTCATTGGTCTATGCGGATAAGCCACAAATGCTTGACCATTTGGAAGACAACATTCGCCGAGTTATTGCCGATATACGGCCACAAATGTTGGAAAAAGTCATCGAAAATTGGACGTCCAGATTGAACTACATCCGAGCCAGCCGTGGCAGTCCTATGCCAAAAATCATATTTAAAATGTAATGCCACAAGATTATCTTTTGAATAAAAAAAATTCATGTCAATCGAATAATACATCGTTGTTTTATTGCAATTTAAAGTTCTATACCTCTAAAAAAAACACCTTTTATTATCTGATCTGAAGCCTACGAAACATTGATAACATCACCAACCTACATCAATTTCAATATTGGTCTTTAAAATAGACAAAATGGATAAGGAAATGCATTTACACACGAAAACTTTTTTTTTTCTTTTAACTATTTTGCCGCTATAATTTTCAACCGTCAACTAGGCGGAACTGATTGTGAATGCGCTACGCTTCGTGCATTTTAAAAAGCTTGCTTATCTACATCTTGGTATAAGATACTATTCTTACAATTTACTCACTCACAGTCCACTTTACGATGATATGCTTGTGTTTATTATTCAAATAAATTACATGGCATGTAAGATAACATTGAAGTTCTCTCAGGTGTGTGATATACATGATTGGTTATTGAGTAAATTTCTTCAGATATTCTAACTAGAATATGTTATTGATGAATTCAACAAAAAATGAGTGCATTTGGATGTTTTGATAGTTTATGTGTATCAAAAAAGAAGAGTAAAAACAATCTGAATTTCAAGGTACGTTGGGAATAAATGTTCGGGACTGCGATTTTGAAAAGCGCATAAAAGGGTACCTTTTTTATGTTTAATGTCAATTGAGTTAGAATACATACCGTAAAATCCGGCGTATAATGCGCACTTTGAACACAAAAAATAAGACCGAAATTTACGGGTGCGCGTTATACGCCGGCTATAAAAATGATAGCTTTAAAAATAGCAAAATATATGAACATAAAAAAAACTTTTCTTCTACATGTATTTAAAAGAAACGACTTGCCTTACGAACTAAAAGAGTTGTAGTTCTAGAAGCATACTAATTTTTCAAAAGTTTGGAATAATACCTCGAATAAATGATTTCAAAGCATAAAAGCAAGTATACTAATATTTCAGATTTCTTCATTAAAAAGGGGGGGGTGCGTTATACGGTGAATATACCTAAAAATTTAAAAAAATCAGCTTGAAAATATAGGTGCGTGTTATATATACACCGGTGCGTGTTATATATACACCGGTGCGCATTATACGCCGGATTTTACGGTATATAAAATTGTTTTAAGAATGTTATTACAAGAAAAATTATTTAAATGGTCTTTATTGACAATAAATGGAGAAGAATGATGTATTTTTAAAAGATATCCCTTTCGTGAAAAATGCTTCTATAATAATAATATTTTCCCTGTATATAGCTAAAACTTCACCACAGGAGCTGAGCTAGAAATTTTGGAATATATAATTTAGAAATTGATTGATATTACTATCTTAGTATATCAGAGTATAGAAATTTTAACAAAAAAAGCATCGTTATTATTTCAAGTAATTATAACTCTCATGTGAATTTTTCAAAACCTATAGCCCCCGTAGTAGAGAAGTCTTAGCTATGTAAAGGCAAAATATTATTGTTATAGAAGCCTTTTTTATAAAAGAAAAATGATTTGAAAATAAGTCATTCTTTCTTCATTTTTTCCCAAAAAAATGCATTTAAATACTGTTTTTTTGTATTAACCTTTTGGCTATCATGCCCGAAATTATCTCAGGCACAGCACTAGGACTTCAAAATGCCATGCCCGAGTTTACCTGAGCACTGCACTATTTTTCTGAAACAGCGGCTGTGAGCCTGTGGCACGATGGAGTTATAACAATGGCACGCGAAGACTTAATGAAAATTTTTAAAAATTTGAAAAGGTAATAAATAACTATTTTGTTCAATTTTATTGAAGTGGGGTTTTGTCTCAGAGAAGGAACCACAAAATTTGGATCGAAATATGCTTATGTGTGTGTGTGTGTGAATAAATGTTTTCTGCTATGAACATAATTGAATAAATATCACTCAAAACTAGCTAGTGTGCACCTATAATAACCTAATTTGGTTAGCATCTCTGCCAGAGCCAATCCTGATATAGATGACCTGGTAAAAAAAAAGTAGTGATTCAAAAGTCTATACTGAGCGTTTAACAATTATTTTGAATTAAATGGTTCCAGTTGCTCATTTTTATTTTGTATGTAACCTAATTGATTGAACTTTTAAAAAGTTTATTAACAATCAAACTTAAGTTTGCACTTTTCGTCTTATTTATTATATTATTTTTAAATTTCGACTACATATACTTGCATTAAAAAGTGCTTTTTGCGTAAAAATTCCATGGTAAACTTATTAGTAACGTTTTTTCACTTTTCCATATTTGTTTGTTGGAATAGTTGGAAGTAGCACGCATAATTATTTTTTTCATCAAATGTGGTGGCACTCTTCCCAAAAAGAGTGGTCTCTCTCTCATCATTGTTATAAAATTTCAATCCCGAGTTTTATACGGGGTAATTTTTATTTTGAGTGCATCTTATTGTTATACCGGAATATATATCGGGAGAAGTTTATTTCGGTTTCTTGTCTTTGTCATATCTGATTTCGCACCGGGAAAAGCTAATTTGGGCTCACAAAACCATACGAAACTGAATTACTGAGCTATTATATATATATAACAGGTGTTTATTTTTATTTTATTTTATTTATTCATTTTAGAAAATAATGCTCTACTAGAAGCGAACTTTACCACTGCCACGCAGTGGGGCAGCCACCTCTAGCGAATATGTGGTTACTGAAAAATGTTAAAAGTTTTTGTGCATATAATTTAGAATATCAATTTTTAACTAAGTATATGCTAAGTATATTTTATTTTGTACTTAACATTTGATTTTTGCAATAAAAAAATTTGACAATTTATGTACCTAAATCATCACAATAACTTGACAGTTAAAAGGGTCAATATTTTTAAAACAATTTTATGTGTATAATCTAATTAAACTCACACTAAATATCAAAACAGATATTCATTCAAACCCTTTTTCAAAATTACGGTTCTGAACGTAGAACCGTAATTTTGAACCGTTTCTTCAACTAAGAAAAAATACAGGAAAATATTTTAATCGTTGTGAATTTAATTTTGAAAAAAGTTGAAATTAGGATTTAAATTCTGGTTATAGCGAAGGAATAGTTAATTTTAATGAAATGGGAAAAACGAGAAATATATGTACTAAAATCACTAAATTGCTCAAATGTTTTAATAAGGTAATTTATTCAAAAATTATTCTCTATTAAAACTGACATTATATTGAACAATTCTGAGGAGTTTCTACCATAAATTCATGCACACACCAATACTTATTTTCTTTTTTTTAAATAATAAAAACGAACAAAAGGCGTATGTAGATCAGATTTAGAGTTATGATATTAATTGTGGTAGTTTCAGTATTCAAAGTTTGCTCTACGTGAAAATGTGCTCCCCAAACCAGTTCCTTGATACAGGTGGTATTAAACTTCAGAGTAGATAAAGGTCAAGTAGAAATTAATTCGACTTCCTTTGACATAAATACCAAAGCTTTCATTCCCCACATTAGTTAAGACAGTGATAACCATTGGTTGGTTCATTCACCTTTGCATTGAAATGAAAAAGATGAGAACTCATATTGTCCTTTTTATGCATAGCCTTACATTTTGATTTCGTTGACTTCGGTTATTTTTCAATTATATACGAAATAATCCACTTCGTGACTGCTTTTAATAAACAATTGTTTCCATCAAATTATTACGTGTTTTCTTATTTTTAATGTAGTTTTTAGATTGATTAAATAATAATTATAATTTTTTTTCGCAATTCTATATAATATTTTCAAATATTACACATTCGATTGGAATGCGGTTGTATGGAGATAAAAAAATAAAAATTGTAGTTTCAGAAAACTAAAAAACACCCAGTTATAGTTAATGGAACTAAGTTGTAACTTAATATTTTAGTCGCCAAATCTGGAATTAGATGCTAAATCTGGAAATGGGATCTGAAATTAGTAGCCGGATGCGAGATGGGATCTGAAAAGTAGAAATCATTAATCCTGATGATCCTAATCAACACAATGGAACAAAATTATGAAATTATTGTATTGTCATTGGTCTTGGAGCAAAATTCCGAACTAATTTGACCTTTTAAAGTGGGTAGAAATTGAGCTCAAAGATTCCGTTACATACAAGTGAAGCTTATATAAAAAGGTGTTAAAATTCTTATATTAATCGGAATGTACTTATGCGGAAAAGATGTTCTATGGCAGTGATTCTCAACCTTTTTTTTGTTGTTGTTGCAGTACGCTTTCATCAGTTTCAATATTTTGCAGTACACTAACAATAAAATGTGTTTAAAAAGAATTTTACTTATCTGTAATACCCTTCCATCTATCCACGAAAGTATAAGTTAAATATATCACGAATACTGTTAGTTTATTTCCGTGAAACATCCGAATGATTCGGTTCTGGATTTTATTTATTTTCTCAGAATGTAATTAATAATTTTATAAAAATTGGCGGCGCACTTCAAGAATTTGGCGGCACACAAAACAGCTGCTGCTTAGTGGTGGAGAACATTAGAATAACGAAGAATATTAGCGCCCCCGTATCAAGTCAGGTTTGGGGGCCCCAAGCCGGGTTATAGAAAGGAAAGGAAAACCGTAACATAACATAGGTTTTGGGTCACCTAGAATCCTCCCCCCCGGGATGTGGGGGGCGTTCGTTACGTCACTGGTTGAAAATCAATGCTCTATTGCGAGAAAAACAAATAAATAATTAATTTGAAAATTAAATATTGCCACAAAGGGAAACAAGTTAAAAAAAGTGTGGAAAAAGAGTTAATTTTGGTTCGATGATTTAAGACTCTTATAATAATTATTTTTCTACAAAATAAATATCCAAAAGAGATGACTAATTATTAGTAGCCATTGTGCTGTGAAACTATTGTGCAGATTAATGATTAGTAACTCTATTGTACGATGTACCTCCACTCAGAATTATTCTTTTCTTTTCCATATTTTGATTTACAGAACACTATAGAGATAAATAAAAGTCGAAAAATGTATTGAATTTATTTAGTTGTACTTAAGATTTTTCGAAGCAACTCAGCCAATTCTGATATTGATTTCTATTTTCTAGCCATTGAAAAACATTCTTATATCCCTCATCTTTTGATTTTAAAAGGACAGGACTCGAAATTCTAAAACGGAATCAAATTTATCTTTCATCATTTATGCCTATGAAAAACCCTTTCTCAGCATATCAGGACCATTCTTAACCTCCCCGGCGCCCAAGGTCTTTCAATAGATATACGCCCCCCTCCCTATGTCCAGAGAGCACCTCCTTCCTCCTTCGGTTCTTACTTTTCCTGTTTTGTTTCAGGAGGGATTTTCCCTTATATATATATAACTCTGTTACTCTTTCTCTTCCTTTTTTTTTTTTTTTTTTTTTTTGCTATTTGGATAGTCTTTCTATTATCCACCACCTGTGGGCGTATGGAAAGGATAGTGGTATGGTTTGGGCACTCTTGTTCATTTTTTACTTTAATGCATCACGAACCAACCACCCTTTTGTAAATTAGTACAGTAAATTAATGAAATATTTTGCAATTATATATATACAGTATAGAGTATACATTATTGTATGAACTGTTTTCAACTTGTTAATTATGATCTTTCTCCTCCCTTGTCCCTTTTCTGTGCTTTACTTTTCGGCATCCTTATTCTTTGCTAAGTCACTGTCATTGTACTTGTACAACGAAGGTTTTTTAAAAAAAAACGAATGATTTTTTGGAGAAAATCATTAATAACATCATTGTAATCAATTTCCACTGCAATATCATTTTGAGTGCCTAGCAACATCAAGTTAAGCTTTTCATTTTCCATAGTGCATCTCATTTCAGTGTTTACTCTCTTGAAGGCAGGAATGTTTTTTCCATGATTCGCTAGACAGTGGTACGTTCGCTGTAGTTTTAATTTTTTTTCTTTTTTTTCGCTCCCAAACCTTTTGGGCCCTAGACACGTGCCTAAGCTGAAAAGCAGCATATTTCTACTCAAACTTAACTTAACTCAGTGGCGCAACAGCCTATGAGGGCCAAGACCTACTGTGCCTAGCTCAGTATATGCAACCTTGTGCCCTTAGGTGCTTGAGCAGATGTTCCGTTCATGCGGTCAGTCTGAAGCGAGACCCCCAGTGGTATTCATTTATTGATCCACTGCAGTACGGAAGTAAGGTTGAGTCAGCCTTGCCCAGCCGGGGAATAGAACCCGATCTGTGGGGTGGAAGCGCGATGCACTAACCACTTAGCCACTGGGCTTATTTCTACTTAACAAAAGAAAAAAGTTTTTTTTTTAAATTTGAAGTCTTTATATTTAATAGTTCAAAAACTGAAATTGTTTTATCAGCACTTTCAGTAACTCTTGTATTCCTCTTTGGGAGTCAACTTCCGTTAAAACCATTCTTAGCCGATCTCTTCTCAACAAAGGAAACATGCATGCCAAATTTCATGTTTGTATGTCTAACAGTTCCGGAGATCTCGTGATGAGAGAGAGATTTGCTTTTCTCATATTTATGTAAATATAAACACACATCTCCAGTATTGTAATTTAAAATATTTTAAAATAAATTCTGTTTTGACAAATGAGAAGTAAAATTCAAAAACTATTATAAATATTAACTTTCTTAATTGAAAATATGATATATCTTTCCTAATAGGATAAATAAGGCAAATATATTTAGAATTTTTTTTAAAGAAACTAATACGGTGAAATTTTGTAAAGAGAGAGAGATTCAATTTATCAACTAAATACATATTTTCAAAAAAAAAAAGTTAAATGAAAAGTGTTCCACTAACACACAGATTATCTTTTCAGGAAACAACTATCATTTTCTAGATGCTTTAAATTACTTTTCAATTCTTGTGAACGGAACCTACCATTAGGAAACGAAAGCGAATTTTCCGAAAAAGCGGAACAAATTCCCGATGTAATCCGAATCAAATCAAAAGTTTAAACTTTCGAAACGTTACGGTAATGTGACCCTACGCTTCACTTGATAATCACGTCTCGTATATATGTGAATGGCACATTACCCGTAACATCTTTTCCATGGAACGATTTTTACTTTTCAAACCATTTGAGCGGATTATGCCTTTCTGAACTTGAAACGAAGTGATCTTGAACTCGTTCTTTTTCTCTCCTTCCTCAGGAATCTGTGTGTTCCAGCATACCTAAAATCACAGTGACCTTATTATGGACCAGGCTTTGGAAAATGACCCTTACGATGATTCCACTTATGACAAAGGGGTGTCCTTGTCCTTCTCGTAAATAGGACGTCCTATTTACGGCCTTCCCACAGCCTCTTCAAGAGGATATTACGTGGAGATGCTCATATTGCTCGAACCTTCCATTGGTTAAAATTAGAAGGGAAATTCTCGCTAATGAATTCATTACTTTTACTTTTTGCGGTGAAACATCCGTATATATAGCTGCAAGGATGAGTAATTTTGAGACAAGAAAACTGCTGTGAGTTGATTGTAATCTTATACGCTCACCCTAAGGTTGTCTTAATCTAATTAAAAGAGGAAATTCAGATTAAAAGCTCTTCAAATAGGATATTGATATTAAGTAATTTGATTTTCTGATGCATATAGAGAGTAGAGCGTTTAAATGTTCATTTTATTTTTGCTGATGCCCAAGCTTTGCTTTTTTTATCTGAATGCAATGAACTCCATATTACAGCTTTTATACCTTTCATCCCAGATAGATTATTTCAATTTTATTTGCAAAGAGAAAAAATTCCTGTTTGTTGAATATTTCTAAATTTGAATATTTCTAAGACGTTATAAGAGATGGATATTGTTTTAATGAATATTCCTTGAAGAACTGTATTAAACACTGTGTGGTTCCGCCGACAGCGGCGTAATCAGAACCGATCCTATCAGGTGTGCAAGCTTGCACCGCACGCAGGCGGCCACAAATAAAGAGTCGGCCGAAGGCCGCATACGGTTCAGTCAATCAAGCAAAATTATTTAAAATTTCTCAACATAAAATAAATATGTCAAATAGTAAGTCAAATAAATATGCTTAATTTTAAATAGTTATCGAAAAATCAAAATAAGTCCCGATTTTCCGATAGCATAGTTCAAGAAAAATTGAATGTTAGTGTACAGTGTGTGTTCGTACACACACATAGTCCATTAATGAGTACTCTTAATACACATCCTTCATTTTGTAACAAAATTCATGGCAGAGCTGGTAATACTGCAAAAACAGTTTTTTTTTTTTTGCTTATGAGCGGTAATAGCAGGCTACTGTGGATCGATGCTTAACAAAGGCGTCTCAAAACTGATGTTTGTGAAAGTTGCCTCGAAAATATCTAATATGGTTAATACACTGCTGGACAATTGCTAAGGACGAATAACACTATCATCCATAGCAACCACAAAATGAAAGGAAGCAAAATGTGGAAAAGTAGAATAAGTGCGGGATATTAGTAAGAAGAAGTATGAGTATGTAAATTTTTTTCCCACGTTTGTTCATCACGTGATAGCGTTCATAAGAGCTTTAAAGGTTTTGACGCGTGTGGACAGTTGTTGTTTCAAGTCAAAGTTTTACAGGAAAGATTTAATAGACGAACTTAAAATTTTTGCCATGTCTTCCCGACATCACATAGATGATTTTATGCGTGGCCGAATTATTGGAAAGATCGAAGAAGAGCGAAAAATAACAGATGTTGCCAGGGAGTTCGACATCACTCACAGCGTTGTTTCACGGCTGTGGAAGTCATTTAAAACTACTGGAATGTGTAGTAGACGGCACGGGGAAGGTCGCGTTAGAAGTACGACGCCTGCAGAAGACAGATATATCGTCCTATCAGCAAAAAGGAACAGGCGCACCACAGCTCAGCAGGTGGCAAATCAGTTTCTTGCTGCCTCAGGAAAGGAGATCTCCCGAAAAACTGTTGCCAGACGTTTGAGGGGAGGAGGACTATACACACGCAGACCTGTTGTGTGTGTCCCATTGACCAGACAGCACCGTACTGCCCGTTTGCAATGGTGTCGTGGGCATCACAATTGGACTGAACAGGACTGGGCATGCGTACTATTCTCAGATGAGAGTAGGTTCAGTCTGTCATCGGATTATAGATGCCAACTGATCTGGCGCGAGAGTGGTACTGCTTATCGTCCAGAAAATATTCCAGGAAAAGGACCGATATCCGACATGCAGTATCATGGTGTGGGCCGGCATCATGATCAATGGCCGCACGCGCCTATATGTGGTTGCGAATGGGGCTATGACGGGCCAACGATACATTGATGAAGTTCTACTTCCTCATGTTCGTCTTTTCCGTGGTGCTGTCGGTGATAAATTTGTTTTTATGGTCGACAACGCAACATGTCGTCGAACACTCGCTGTTCAGGATTGTCTAGACAGCGAGGGTATTCAACGTCTCGTATGGCCAGCGTTCTCCAGATCTAAACCCCATTGAAAATGTATGGGATGCTTTGGGGGAGGCAAGTTGCTGGTCGAAACTATCCTCCGATAAACAAGAACACCCTCATCCGTGCACTCACAGAGGAATGGGATAAATTGCCTCAACAGCTGCTGGATAATGTTGTGCAAAGTATGGTACGACGTGTGGAATGTTGCATCACACTCCACGGTGGACATATCCCGTACTGATACCTTTCTTTAAGGTGCCTGCTGACTTTTAGATGCATTGTTCCATTTCTCCGTACGCAGATCAAATGAACATTTTTTTTCTTTCAGATGCTTCACAGCTTTTGTACTTTCCAGAACAATAAATATTCTTTATTCTAATGTCTGAACAGTGTGGCAACTATATTTTATCCTACTAGGCCTCATGTCTCGCTTAATGTTATGCTACATAGCAATTTGTGATCCGTCCTTAGCAATTGTCCAGCAGTGTATTATCTAAGACATAAGAATGTTTAAATTCAATATGTATTTGAGGGAAATGAAAAGTTTTTAATTTAATAATAGTCTTACAATTTAGAAAAACAATATGAGAAAGAAGGGATTTTTGAGTCTATATGCATTTTTGTTAATGTTTTGCTTTTTACTTTTATAAAGGTAGATGAGTTTATAACGAAAACGTTAAGTAATAGTCAAAATATGAACAATTCTCTAGAGGGGCAGCCCATTAGGTCTTTGCACGCGGGCGGCCGACACCCAAGGATCGTTCCTGTGCATAACATACACCCTCGCATCGCGTGGGGCCATGGATACTAGGGGACCTAAAACCTGACTGACACAAGACCGTACCATTTGTAAGATCCGGCTTGGGGTCAAAACTTGACTTTGCAGATGAGCCCTAATACTCTCCGTTACGCGACTATCCGTCAACTATATGTAATCAACCTATGTGTGTCAGATGACATTTAATATTTCTTGAAGTACAATATAAAGACTGTAATGAATGTCATGATTCGAAATTATATACATATATAGAAGTAAAACTCCAAAAGCTTTAAATATCCCTGCACCAAACCAATCACCGCTGTAGGCACTAAGTTAGATATTTTTTTACATCATTAGTGAAAGAGTATTTTTTCAACTGCGGTAAATCAACAGTAGATATTTGTGAAGTGTAGCCAATGTGGCCAAATAAATATCCCATGTAGAATTCTCAAAGTGGAAATATAATGTTGATGACAACGAACATGTTCATGGACATAATAATTATACTTTGAATAGTGATTCCACATTATACAAACTGCTACATTGCAAAACGAAAGAAAATTTTATCTCCACTTGTAAGAGAATTGCATTTTGATTTACGAAGTCAATATGATAATGAATCTCTGTCAAGCATTAGAAAAAAGTAATGCAAAAAAGATTTCCAAAATGGTATATTCTGTGAAAGTAAACTACGTATGTAGTTTTACTAATAAGAATTCTTACAAAATGTGTGAAAAAAAAAGTATTCATGTTCTATCCCTTGTAAATCATCTGAAATTTATTGCAACTCCTTTAAGCTTTGGTCTATAGTGGACTATTTGCAATGAATTTTACAATTTTATATCAGATCACCCGATAAACTTAACAATTGAGCTGATGCACAATAAACTTTCAAACACGAAGCAAGTATATATATCTTTCAGATTAAATTAAATTCAACGCACAGTATCTCTATGCAAAAGTCCCGACTGGATATAAAATGTAGTACTAATAAACAATATCTACAGATTTTTCAACAGTTATGCTGTTACCACATAGTAACTAATTAAATTAAACAAGTAATAAAAAATTTTTTTTTAGTCAATTCCTACTTAGATCAACGAAGAAAAATTTTATTTTAGCTACTTTTTATCAAATAATTACAATTAATATAAATATGTATATACATAGGACAGAATCACAACATTAAGTGTGGTAATTAATTTTTATTATTTATCATTAAAGTATCGCATTGTCATCCAAAACAATCGTGTATATAAAATTTCAGTTCGACTGAATGCTTTAAAACGTGAGAAAAAAAATCTTTTAAAATTTTGACGCAAGTCGCCAAAATTGTCGCTATGTCGCCAATTTTTATGACAGAGCCATTACTTAATGATGCTATCGAGACATAAACGATCGAACTTGTTGGCAGTAGGCAACTAACACATTCGCACTCCCGCCCGCATTCATACAAAATATGCAATTTTATGCATAAAAGACAAAAAAAACCATTTACAACACAGACCCACCCACATTCATACAAAATATGCAATTTTATGCATGAAGGACAAAAAAAACATTTACAGCACAGACACGCATTCACCCTCTCGCCCGCATTCATACAAAATATGCAATTTTATGCGAAAAGGACAACAACAACAAAAAAACATTTACAATACAGACACACATTCACACTCCCACCCACAAACCCGCATTCATACAAAATATGTGATTTTATGCATAAAGGACAAAAAAAAAAAACCATTTGCAACACAGACACACATTCACACTCCGCCCGCTTACCTACATTCATATAAAATGTGCAATTTTATACAAAAGAGATGTGTTCAAAAATATCCAAACTTTTTTTATAAATAAAATACCGCTATTTCGATTTAATAACTTTAAATTAATATACTTCAAAGTATACCATACATCTCTTCCAACGACTTTTTCATTGTCGGAAGCTCCTCTTAAACATGTTGTGGAGACCCTCCTGGGTCTCACCTTGAACACCAAGATTAATTTGAGGCAAAGAACCACTAAGAGCCATTTTGAATAATAATAATATTTATTTATTATTATAATTTTCTCAAAAAAATCTCTGATAACATATAATACTATTATGTTACGTCACTTAAAGGGATTTGCCTTTATATTAAACTAAATTACTAATAATGCAATTAATTAATAATTAAGCTCAAGATCAAGTAAGGTCTACCGAAATAGGAGATCCGAGAAATACACGTACTCGAATTCTTAACTTTCATTAACTTTAACTAAGTCGCTTAAACTGACGATTATTTTAAGCGTACGTAAATTATATTTACCGCTGGCTTATATCAGCTTTCTGGTACGTCTAGCAGCACGACGTCTTCACGAATCTAATCTCCTTGAATCTTCTAAAAATGCGTTTAAAGTTGCTGGCTCAATAGCCTTCCATCATCTACCTTGCTATCTCACAACGCTCGACTTAAATGCCTAATCTAATTTGAATATCCCGTTCATCTTTTTGGAGTTGATTGGAAATAAACGCGAATTTATATTCCCCAAAAAGACGCCTAAGAAGATTAGTGGAAAGGTTCCGTACAGATTCGTCACAATGTCTTTTAAAATCCGATGCTTTCTATATTTTTCAGGGGCATTTTTAGGTTGAGAAAAGTAGACGATACATAAAATCATGTCAGTATAGTAGAGAGCTTGCCGAAGTTTAGGTCTGTTGCACTTCGCCATAAAATTCACTATCAAATATGAAGAATAGACAAGAGTAAGTTAATGTAATTGACGGGAAATGTTAAAATAACGTCTCTTCAGGGTCATTTCCTTGATAAAAGTAAGGGATTTCAACATGTCCCTGATCTGTTTCAGTGAAATGAAATAATATTGCCAAGAGTTTAAAAGTGTTTATTCAACAAATATGGTGCATTATTAACATAGGGCACATTGCTGGGCCGATCCCTGTTCTTTATCGAATATTTTCAAGAATCTAAGTTCCTGCCTTCAATGAAACACTCCCGCCTTCAGCATAAAGAAAGTCCCAGATGAGTAGTGTTTCAGTACCCATGGACAAATTACATTTCTTAAGAACACGCTAGCACTAATAATCTCAATAGAGGAATTAAAAATATTTGCGAATCAAAGATAGAAAGAAGAAAATACTAGTGCCCGTATAGCGAACGGGCAATCCTTTTGTAGCCAGCTTTCGAAAGCCCGTATGGTGTACGGGAAAACCAGTTCAGTGGCACTAGGCCCGAACTCATGACACGCCGCTGACGAGTCCATTACCCTGACCACTAGGCTACCGCAGCTCTTTAATTTATTGAGAAGACGATGTTAAGGTTCTCGTCGTGATTGATTTATAAATAGCAGATCTCCTACATTTATCTGTGAGATTTAGTTTCTTAACCATGATATATATATATATATATATATAATAAAATAAAAATGAAGAAGTTCTAGAACCTATACAGTGCTAAAGAAGGAAGAAATTGGAATTCACAAGACACAACAAATGTAGATACAAAAAAGTCTTTGGACTAAACTGGAGACCTATTATGATTTCTAAAGCTGTCGCTGAATTACGCCAGCGATTCAGGACGATATATATATATATATATATATATATATATATATATATATATATATATATATATATATATATATATATATATATATATATATACATCCAGGCACAAGTGAGCAATGAAACCTAAAAATTCTAAAATCTCATCTTTTAATTTTGTTGCTATGTTTTTATTGTATGAGGGGGAAAAAACTAAAACATAAAGTGAATTTTTATTTCACTTTCAACTTTTTTCGTTCTGCTCAGATGTTTATAGTTTTATTTTGTTTTAAGTTTGAATCCTTCACTTTCTCACAATATCTCATTGCAGAGTTACTTAATTATCAAATGTAAACTTTTTTTTTTTTCATTGAAGGGGTATATGAGTTTTTGAGCAACCAGTTCCAGAGTAAATCAAAAAAGTATACGGGGTTTCAAATGAAAATGATTCGAGGTGTGTATCCTTGAGATACGTGGGGTCAGAAATGAGACAGATACATGGATAGAAATAGCAATATTTAATGAATGAAATGCATAGATACCTAGTTTGTTAAAAGAAATTACCCATGACGTTTAAGCAGGCGATTTCCATCCGCGAAGAACGATGTCCGTTGATCATGGAACCAACTCAAAACTGCAGCCTTTACACCATCGTTAGAGTGAAATCATCGACTAAGCCGTCAACATCATCTTTCAGTCCGACTTCTGAGCTTCGTATTTTAAGGGCCTGTATGAGTCTGTATGTTTCCATTACATGCTGGCGGACTTCCAGCTGGAAATGGTGACACCAGGTTTTATCCTCGGCCACAATGTGCTGCACTAAGTCATCACCGTCATCCCTGTCGCGCAACAAATGCTGTAAACTCAGGCCCTTCCGGCTTACACACTTCCAGTGTTGAAAACTATATCACAGTTCTTTGATCCGTTTTGGACGCAGTTGTATCCATACCAGCCATTTTTAACCGAATGCCACATCCTTACTTATGCAGTTACCACAAATCTGTTTGCACACACGTGTGCGTGATGCATACACCTTCCCTCTTGCTTTTGTTTCACGAAAATACATTGAAAATTGTTCTCAGGAGAAGCTTTGAATCACTTTCATTTGAACACATGCCTAATAAAAAGAGGCAAAACCAAATAAACTGTATCATTTGTCTCAAAATTTGTTTTCCTGTTGAATTTACTATAGTTATTCTATTTGTTCAGCAATTATAAGTGTTGTAAAAAATTCATAAATACCATATTAAATATTTTTCAATGTCTGAAACTTAAAATCAATTAATGCAACTAACCTTCAAGAATAAAAACTGTTGTGCAACTGAAGATCGCTTGGTGATTCGAAGAGATACTTTAATAACAGATCTTATATAAGTATTGGAAGATTTAAAAGATAACATAGGATCGCCCCTCCTTCTAAAGATTTATTTCAACCTAATTTGCAGTCAGAGACGTCTTAAGATTCTTTAAAGGCCCTGGGTCCAGAGAAATCTTAAGATTTTTTGAGAGCCCTAGGCCCTTATGCAAAAGTAAGCCCTACCTGAGATCTTCAAAAGTAGACAGTATATAGCATGAATTGTCAAATACTCGTCCAAATGGTAATTTTATACAATTAAATGTGCATAACTCACAATCTCAAAAACTTAGGCACAAACCGGCTCGACCGATGGCTTAATTTCGACTAAATGAGTTGAATAATTGTTTATATGTTGAATGATTGTTGTCTAGGCCTAGGCCTAGACATGGACAGCGGTCATCACATAATATAATGCAATCTTATATTTTTCCCAGTTGACATGCAGTTTTAAACTCCCTGTTTTTCGGAGAATATATACGGGAATAATATATGACCATTAAAATTATATGGATTATAAACTTATTAAGACAAAGTTGAGAACGAAACGAGGCTCCCACTTAAGGCCAGGCCCTGGGCCCGGGCCCAGTTGACCCATGCCTTAAGATGTCCCTGTGCGGCATTGAGATTATTTCATATAAGGCAGATCCTGAACATAACTCTAAAGTTTATCTTCCCGATATAGTTTAAAAGTACTATTAAGGTAAGAAGACTAAAGGTCATGGGAAGGTCATTTACGAATGATCGCATGAAGAAGTTATGGCCAATAACCTGTTAAATGAGGAGAAAAAAATGCTAAGTTAAGATCAAATAAAATTGCATGCTCGACAGAAGAGGCAATTTTTTCCCCATTAAATCATCTGCAAATAAAAAAAAGAAGACTATTTAAAACAATTAACCAAGTTATTGATAGGTAAAGAATAAAAGCAGCAGAAATGTGTGATTCAAATCAGGTTTTCCAATTACACACGATCTATGGATTAATCTGTAAGAATTCATTGACCTAATATTCATATCCAATCTTCCATTCATTTTCAAAGATTGAAGTAATTTTATAACAATAATAAGATTAAATCCATATTTGTAAGTTAATTTGAAACTTTTTCGAGGGCGCTAGAATCAAAACCTTTAACAAAGTAAATAACATATATCCCACCTTCTTTTTAGAAGATAGAAAAGATAATATCAACAAATCAGCTAAAAATTAATATAACATTTGTATGTCTGATTTATAATTAATTTATTCAAGCTACCTTGATAGCAGTTTTTTCAAAATAAAAAAAGCCATTAAATTTAGAAGTTTATAAATTACTTTATTCTATATCAAATTACAATATAAAATATAACGCTTATTGAATAAATAGAACACTAGACAACAACAATTTTATTAATGTTATCGTAAAGTGTACATGATTCGAAACTACATTTCTACGATCTGTTAGTTTTAAATCCTCTGTTTTGCATCATTAAAAAGATTTCACATCATTGAATCATTGTATCCAAAAGTCATTTGTACTTTTTCACGCTTCATGTCGTTTTGGTTAACAGTTACTACATCTTCTCTCAAGCGATAAGCTGATTAATGAGGGTATAGTTTTTTCCCTCAAAACTGGCAACTAAACTGTACGGTGTTATAGCTTATAGAAAGCTTTTTGTAAGTGATGACAACATTTCGGGGAAAAGTTTTTTAAAATTTCTGGCAACAGAAAAAGATTTTCTAAATTGAGATTGATGACCTGTCGTCAAACTCATGTAATTCGGTAGTTATCGACACATGCATCAAGCGGATGTTTGAAATACTAAAATAAAACTGAATTGCAATGGTTGCATTGAGTAAAAATTTTACTTAATGTACCCAAAGTTTTTCAAAATAAAAATGTTTTGAGAGATGTAAGTGGTAGATCAGGGGTGGCGAACCTTTATGAATCAAAATGCCATTTTTTCAAAAGAAATGTTTGATGAAGTATAGACGTGCCGTCAAATAATTTTGACAGGTGATTATTGGGAAAATAATAAAACTAAATGGTAAGAATGGTTTTGGAGAATGAAACCGGAAATAAGATTTGACCGTTTAAATTATTTGAATCATAATCTTATTAACGCCGAGTTGAGAACGAGGCCCGGGGCCCGGTTGGCCCATGTCTTATGACGTCCCTGAATGTTTTTCTTTCAGTTTAAAGGCTCATTTTCTAAGATGGCGTGTAGTGTATTATGGAATACTAGGTGTGTTCCCATCGTTCTATTCTAATGTAACATTTGTATTAGACTTCATGCCATCAACTAAAGAACCAGAAAATAAGGGCGCTGAATGTACCTTCTGTAACGAAAAATTCTTCGGAGATCAACGAGAGAAAATTTGGATTCCTGCTTTAGCTGTTTTCTGTGAGCTCACCTTGATTGTATTGGAGTAGAGAAAGATTACCTTTGCGACTTCTGTAAGTAGGTTCGAAACAGAAATGATTCCCACGTATTCTTAAAAACATGGCTATTATAACTAAAAATAACTTCATTTTATGAAGCCTTAATTAGTTTTGCAATGGTTTAAACCACTTATTCCATATGAATCGAGTATTCTACAACACCCACCTTTTATAATTTTTCTTTAAAATAATTCTTTTATAACAACAAAATAAATATTGTTACTAATTTTGTGTAAAATAGTGTATTTAGAAGATGTTATATTTATTTAATTTTAAAATTATAATATTCGCAAGAGAGAGAGAGAGAGAGAGAAACGCTGTTCCTTACGTTACAATGGTGATTCAATGGGAACTTGGCGAAATCTTGGCGATAGAGCTAAGTTGGCAGCAATTTTGGCGAGCAATTTGGCGACCATTTTGGCGATTTAGTGACCATGCTGGTGATCATTTTTGGAAGGTTTGGGACCCCCTAAATTCTTCTGAAAATTTGTGGAGAAATTCAGTAATTTCAAGACCTATGACGCAAGCGGATCTTTCTCGGAAGTTCCGTGAGGCCTATAAAAAGAGATTCTCGCCGAAAATTAGTCAGTATTGCTTTGACTAGCGATTAGTAGTCTTGCCTTGACCATTTAAGTGATCAGTGATTACTTCGGCTGTTGAATGAGCATGTGCTTGTGAATAATCTTTCACATACTTGTATTTCCGACATTGATAATCATGTCTAAGTGCTGTTGAAGGTGTGAAGATCTTCTGAAATTTATTCTGTGAATTTTGCTGCTGAATCCTGTATTTCAAGGACTGTTTTCTCGTCAATAAATTTCCATCGCTCCTAAAGAACTGTCTTGTTCTTTGGACTGATTTGTATAGAAGTTGAACCCCGATCAACGTAACAATATTATTTTTTTAACAAAAGATAATTCCTGACAATCGTTTATAGTTTATATCCATGGTGATTTTAGAGATTTTATCAAAAACCCCAGTACAGTTATTTTTAGAAATGTAAATGGTATTCCCGACTCTCTCCTTGATAATCTCCAAGCGATTATTTAAAAATGTGTAATATTTTTTTCAGCGTAATTTTGTTCAATTTAAAGTCCGTATTTCTCACTTCATGTAAATTTTTTCCTGCGGATTTGAAATCGTCTGTATTTGGTAATTGTAGCATCTGCTTTCATGTAATCAATATTATTTTTTTCACATGGAATCTGCCAAGTATTACTTTGGAGGAGATAACTTTCATGCTGCTGCATTCATATGTGAATGAAATATCCCCTTTTTTAATACGAGCTTATTAATACCTTTTTACCTTTTTTATTCTAGTAACCCTTTTTATGGGGATATAGTACGATTTATATGAAAAAAATTCCTTGTTTCAATGGTTTTTACAATCTTTTTTAAAACCTATTATTAGTTCTCACTCTCTCCCTATATAGTATATATCAATCTTCTTCAAATTTTCAATTGTTAATAAAATATTTTCTATTTATTCATTCAAGTTCAAATACATGTTGTTAAAACTTGCAGTGGATGGCACTTCATGCTAAGACAGTTTTTTCAAATATTAACTCATTAATTAAATTAAAAAATGAATAAATAGTAACAAACAAAATAATAGTCCAACAGCATGTATAGAATGAAAAATCGTTCGTAGTATCCTGTCCTTGTTACGCAATGGATAGCGTATTAGACTTCTACTCGGAAGGTCGAGGGTTCGAACTCCACCTGGGATGGCTTAATTTCTGAGAATGGGGTTTGTTTTTTACCATACTATTTTATTTGAACAATTAAATTTAATGAATTAATAAATAGTAACAAACAAACAAACAAAACCAGTCCAACACTCTACATAGAAAGAAAAATGGAAAACTGCAAGGAAAATCGCTTTCTGTCTTTTAATAGTGTGATTCTGTCATATGTATTTGCATATTTATATGAATTGTAAATGAATAAAAAGTAGCTAAAAAATGTTTCTTTGTTGACCTAAGTAGAAATTATGTGTGACTTAAAATTTTTTTTAATATTATTTAACTTTTAACCTGTGTATATGGATTACGTAAAAGAGTTTTTGTGCCCAAAATAGTACGAAAAGCTTACCATTTAATTTTTGAAAGAAATTTTTTAAAAATTTATGAAGAGGTTTTCAAATGCTATTTCTCCTACAATAATTGACTTACACATGAAATTTGATTTACAAGTACGACAAACTATGTATTACAAAAGTTGATATGAGTTTTCTGTTAACATGACTGATATATGCTTAAAATACTTTTTTTGTGAATTCTTTTTGAAAATTCCTTGAAAAATACATAAATTCTAAAATCAGCCATTTCAGTAATGTAACGGTGATTTATATTTTTACTGGGTTGAAAGTAAAGAACAAAATCTCGGAGAGGGGTAAAATAATACAATTAATAAACTAAAATATCACCATTGCAAAATTATTGGTTATACAAGACTTTACAAGACAAATACAATTAAACATTTTGAGAAAAACTTACAATTAATTTTAGTTAAATATAGAGTCCAGGACAGGACGGCGATTGGTTGGGATCCGGGCTCTATCTGATGTTACAAACAGTGGGTTTCCAGTTCACACTACCGATACTCACGTGTCCATATCGTAGCGGCATCTTTTTTCCATTTTGAAATATAACATGCGTTACAGTAATAATAATAATAATAATAATAAACAATGAAAATGCGTACCAACTTGTGACGGATCTATCCGCAACCTTCTCACTAACAAGCCTCTTGGGGAAATTATGGTCCTTAAAAACTATTTTATTAGAACGCTTCCTGTGAAGAAGAGAACGTGAACATGCAAATTAAGATTACTAGATCAAGTCTAGGTTTTCAAGTTAGGGAGTGATAGGATAGGTTGGTATAGGAGCAGTGATTAATCAAATTTAAAGAGTAACTCAGATATTTAGTATTTTATAATTGTAATAATTAAGGTGACGATTTGTCACTGGAGATTGAATATAAATTAGATAGCTAAGAAGGCAGTGTACTTGAATTGAAGTAAGTGTTAACTTAGCTTAACTCAGTGGCGTGACATCCCATGAGGGACAAGACCTACTGTGCCCAACTCAGTATACGTGACCTTGGGCCTTGAGATGCATGAGCAAATGTTCCGATCACGTGGTCAGTCTGACACGACCCCCCCGTGTTAAGTTCTCAAACAAGCTTGGTACTCTTTTTATCGGCCCATTGAAGGGATGAATGGCTGAGTCAACCTTGCCCAGCCCGGGGTTTCAACCTCGGACTTGTGGTGTAGAAGCTTGAAGTAAGTGTTACTCGTAACTGAAAGTCTTCTCATATCTCGGGTACCTCGTTAATTGTCTTCATATTGCTTAAATTGGGTGCATCTCTTAGTTTTGATTGATCGAACTTTTGTTATTTTTTGTGTTGCAAATAAACTAAGGGATTTTGAACATGGCCTGTCTTCCTTCCCTTTCTACCACATCCCTAGACGCGGAAGCGAGATTCTTACAAACTTTTGTTACGTGTACTAAGAGTAATAGATAGAAACAATATCAAAGAATTTGACATCATTGAAAAATAGCCTTAGCATTTTAAATGACGATAAACTGTTTATTTTATCTTTCTGTAATAAGTCAGTTTTTAAAGTTTTTATTTGTCATTGTGGGATGTGAATAAAAAAACATAGAAGTCATTATAACTCATAGACTTTTTTTTAACTTCAAAGTTTCAAATTTTGTGAGGTTATTAAAAAAATTAGCTAAAAAAATTATTTTAATTTTAGACGACCGATTTTTGTCTATCGAATCGAACTGCATCCCCCTGACTAGAGCTTTTAAAAATAGGCTCCTAAGCAATAGCTTCATTTCTAATAAATTTTAATGGTCTTCTTTTGTTGCTCTTCGTGCCTCTTAAGTACTAATACTCTTTCTCTAATCACCCAAAAATTATTTTGTATGCCTACTTCAATTTTTTTAAGTATGGTCTAGAAGCTGAAAAGATAAATTACTTTTAAGTGCATTATATTGTTTGCGGTATAAGGAGTGTTTCTGTGTGTTAAGTCAAAATGGACTAAAATCGCTTTGACAAAAATTATGTAATCGTTCGTAGAATATAGTCAGATGTAATCTTTGCTATCTGAAGGTGGTTCATAATAATAATCATCTCTCCTAGCTTGCAGTGCGATTCCAGAGCAACGTTGACTCAATTAAACATTAGCTATATCTTTCTTACCAAAGAATTCATCAACAATGGACTTCCTTATATAAATATAATAACGCAGTGTAACACAAATAAACTTTGTGACATTGATTATACTAGCCCACTGGCCTTGTACGCCTAAGGTTGTGGGTTCAACTTCGACCAAGTCGGTGGATTTTCATGATGCAGAAAATCGACAGGGTCCATGTCGTTTGATTATGAAGCATGTTAAAGGCAACTGTTGTTGTTGGCGTGTCCATGGTGTGTAGATTGATAAAAAAAGAGGCTTTTTAGATTGCTCCGAAGGTGTCGAAGACAGCTTCGGCAACTTCAACCGCTTTATCAGAGAAGATCAAATCTTCTGAATCTTCTGGGAAGATCTTGAAAAGTCTGGCTTGAATTGATGGGCAGCAAAGGATAGGTTATAGCGACAGTTGAACATTAGGCTAATGATTCGTCCGTCACTTGATATTTTCATTCCTTTTACGGGCTTTGTTAAGTCTAGTTAATATCGATGCTATTGCACGGTTAATATTTGGAGCTGGGATGGAATATTTAAAATTATTGTTGATTAGTCTTCGGCTGGCAACTATATTGGCGTCGATGAGGATCGTGAGGTTAGAGGATTCGGGGAAAGCTCTGGATTATTATGCAAGTTCATCGGCTTTCTCATTCAACACAACTAGAGTACCTATTTGGCTTGGGTGCTCTCGGAAAAATTAAATTCCAGGTGCAAATTTGCATCGACAGAGCTCAGATGCCTCTTAACTGGGAGGACACTGTGGGCGTCAAAATTACATTGCGGAGATTTTTATCCATCAAAAGGGTGCCACACTTAAAAGAGATACCAGCTCCTGAGGAATGTACTATGCCTGAAATGGTGAAAATACCAATCAGCAGCGCCATTTGAAAAGAAAAAAATATTGGTGTTACTAGAATTCTTTCAATTTCTATTTTATATCATTCCGAATTAGGGTAGTAATTATGTTCCATCAAGTCCTCTAAGGACGCAATCGAGTCATAGAAGTACTTTGAAGTTCTTATTTCAGTAATCCTTTTGGCTCTTCTTATATGAATTTCGGTTCTAGCTGTCACATAAAATATTATGTTCACATTAAAATTTTGCATTTGTGAAAAGTTTTCTGAGGAGGGAAAAAAAGCACTGTTTTGGTAAAGACACAGTAATCGAATCTGATTTTATGTATTCCTGCCACAATCAAATAAATGGACTTGTAAGGTTTTCAGGTCGGTGCTTAATTCAAGTCTCAGCTAAAGTTAGAATGTTGAAAATATGAGCAAAATGGATCCTTTAGAGCTGGGGTCAACACCCGGACCGGTACTAATCGGGTAAAATGATACCGGAGCCCCCAAGGAACATTAAATTTTTTTTCATTTTATTTACTGTGGTGTATTTCTCTCGGTTTTGTGCGACTTTCCATTGAAATCACTTCAGATTCCATGTTAAATCACATTATATTCATAGTTTGGTTTAAATGTATTTTATTCTGAAGTCATATTTAAATACAATTAAATTAAAATTATTAAATTAAAATAATCTAAAATACAAACAATCACCATCCCTATCCCCCTCAGTGGGCTGCGGTAAAATTATGAAACGTTGATCGGTCCACGGCAATAAAAATGTTCGGCAGCTCTTATTTAGAGCAAGCGTGTTTAACTCTTTATAGAGCCATTTTTCCCCCTAGAACGTTATATAAAAATATTTTTGAGATTGATTTATAAAAAGAAATTAATTTCGCTTATTATACCTAAAATTAATTTGATTTTTAAGACAATTTTTTTGGTGGGAAGAATGTTTTCCACCGCCCCCTGAGAGCTATTCAAAGGCAGGACATCTTATGTTTTGCAGTTCTTTTTAAATAGCATTACATGATATTTATAATATATAATTCGAAAATGCTATGTATAGTGTACAAAATGAATTATTTACTTATCAAATGCCAGCTTATTGACCATCAGGTTATTAGGCAACGAGTTTCCAATTTACTTTTTTACAATACAGTCTAAATTCATAAGAGCAGGATCCACCTGACTTTTTCAGAATTACATAAAACACATAAATGCAAACGAAGCAAATGAGCACAAAGGCAGAAATGTCCAGGCAATAGTGCTATGTTGATCGGGGTTCAAGGATTTTATGCAAATCAGTCGCAAAGAACAAGACAGTTCTTTAATAGCTATGAGAATCTATTGTCGAAAATCAATCCTTGAAATACAGGATTCAGCAGCAAAATTCGCAGAATGAATATCAGAATGACTTTAAACCTTCAACAGCACTCAGACACAATTATCGGTGTCTAAAATACAAGTATGTGAAAGATTATTCATAAGCATCTCTCATCCTACTCAACAGCCTAAGTAATCCCTAATCGCTTCAACAGTCAAGGCAAGACTACTAATCGCTTGTCAAAACAATACTGTCTAATCACTAGTCAAAACCATACTAACTCAGCTCGGCGAGCTACTCCCGATTCATATCCCTCGCAGATCTTTTGAGAAAGGTCCGCTTGCGTTTTAGATCGAGAAATTATTGGGTTTCTCCTCAATTTCCAGAAGAATCCAAAGGGTCCCGAACTCGCCAAAAGTAGTCACAAACATGGTCGCCAAAAATGATGCCAAGATTTCGCCAAGCTCCCATTGAATCGCCATTATAACTTTGTTGTTGTTTCTAATCCCAAATTGTCCAGCAATGCTAGACAATCTCCTAGAATCCAAAAAAAAAATCAAGAAATTTTAAAAACAGTAGAAGTTTTAAACGGACCTCGTCCTTTTTGAAATCCAAGCAAGTCCGGATGTGGGCAGGAGAGACGAGCTCGGAATAACTCAAGTGAAATATCTCCAGCTTGTCCATATTAACCAGTATAACGTAAGGAACGGCATTACAATTTTAACATACAATAAATATAACATAGAGTAATATAAATGCGTTACACATCCAAATACAAATTATTCGCACTATTTTACTTAAAGTATGTAACAATAGTCTAAACTCAGCCACAGTGGTAGCACGAGGAGAGTCCGAGGTACGGTCAGGTTTTAATAGAATCCTCCAATGCACACACAAAATGAATTATAAGTTAGATATACAGTCTAAGTCAAAATGAACATAGCAATTACAAATGGCTATAACTATTTAATGGAAAAGAATTTATCGATAAGATTTACACAGAATGTAGACGTAACTTCAAAATTTTGCATACATACATTTAGATGTTCTATGAGACTTCCCTTGGTCACACGGATAACATCTAGGTGGTACTCCGCAATCACCGATGCAAGCACATTACAAATGAGTAATGTCAGTTCTTCAATAGGTTTTGAGCTTAAGAAGCACTTACATCCTGTCTTTCACATAACCCCATAAAAAAATCGCCAGATTCGATGGTCTCCACTTTGACCAATCTAATGCTTTGGAAGATGATGGTTAAAAAATATGCGAACCTCCGTACTCCTGTGTAGAGGTGCTCCATCTTGCTGACAGATTTAATCCTTGAAATAAAAGTCTGGCTGTATCATTAACCATAGCTGAAGTAGGTCAAGGTAAACATTTGATGAAACACTTCATTCACAGAAGACAAAAGGACCGTACAATTTAGGTTTCCCTTGCCCGTGTGATCGAGAGATGTCACATAGAACATCTATGACGTATGTATACAAAATTTTGAAGTTTCGTCTACATTCTGCGTAAATCTTACCGACAAATTCTTTTCCGTTAAACAGTTGTAGCAGTTTGTAATCACTATATTCATTATTTTGACTCACTCTGTATTTTGTATTCAAAAATATAAGAATTTATACGTATAACTTTTCTAAAGGTATTTCAGATTACAGGAATCAACATATAATAGGACATTACAAGCTGTACACACGTATCCTGTTCTCTTCTCATGTGCTTTAGTAGAGCACAAACGGTAACGTTTATATGTTTTTTGTAAGGTTGGTCAGCTGTAATCAATTGTAAGTTACCTGGAACAGTTTTATTGCTTCCCAGAAAACTTACTGGTGGTCCTTTGCGTTTACGACTTGAAAATCCAGCTGAAATGTTGGTAAGGTCACAGGTAAGAATATATCTTCGTATGAATATTTAAAAATTAATTAAGCTAGTGGTAAGTACACTTATTAGGGCCTTATAAGGGGTTGAATTGAGGAACGTCTAATTTTTTATCGTGCAGTCCAATATGATGTCAAGCAGTGGCGTAATGGAGAATATTAGTGCCCCCTGAAAAGTCAGGTTTTGTGTCCCAAGCAGGATATTATAAAGGGTTCGTACGTGGCGTCAGTCAGACTTTGGGCCCCTTAAAGTCTTGGGCCCTCACAATATGGGGATGTACGTTACATCACTGATGCCAAGGTATGCGTCGAATATAACAAAAAAAAAGAGTAAATCAATTTCAAAATTTAAATTAACTTAGGATAAATCATAAAGTTATAGATCTCGCGGTATTTCTTACTTTTAAAAGCCCAGAAAGATACCACAGTTGTGTGCAAAGTATTTGTGTTATTTACACTGAGTGGAATGCATACAATGATAAATCAAACATTATTCTTTTCATATCCACTAAATAACATTTTTTTTAAAACTTTTATAATGGAAATTCTTGTAAACATTCATTTTGTTATCTATAATTTTTAAGAACCTCGGAAAAAATAGCATTTCTTTTTCAATACGTTATTTTCAATGATCAGGTGGTCAGTTGAAGTAGAAGTGATACCAATAATAATCGTCGTCTTTGGCGTAATTCATTATTGCCCCAATTTTTTATTATTTGATATGAAAATATTTTTACGAAAATGGGCTGTTTAATGTTCAGTTCAAAATAATTTACAATTATTCAAATATCAGGCAATTATCAAAATTTATTTAAAGATGATGCTCAAAATCATTTTTATTTTTAGAATGTATTTTTAAGAGTCATCTAGGAAAAGAAAAATCGATGAAAAGAGGGAAAAAATTTCAAGAGAGGAGAAAACCAAAATAGTTCTGCTAAAAGATGAAAAATAAAATTGTTGACATCATGTGCAGAACAACAATTAATTTGGCGAAAGAACACAATATTAAAAGGCGTTACGACATAAGCCACAAGGAATACAAATCATACGGGGAAGAGAGATTGAGAAGAAAAATTTCTTTTGAAATTACTTTTAGTGCCTCAGTCTTGCTTCCTTGTTAGAAACTGACTTGTGGCAGGAATTGAGCTTGGCACTCTTGATTTACAGGAAGGTTACGTAACACCGTAACCCATAAGCCACAAGCAGTCTTTTGACAGCCCGCATCATCATTCATAACTTTGCGATGTCAAATTTCATGTATTTTAATTTGATGCCAATTTTGTTTCAATCCTATTTAAGTGAATGAAGGGCACGAAAAAAACTTGCAAAAGGAAACTCTGATTTGAGCAAGAAAAATGATATAAGCAGTTATCTATTATTAGTAAAAAATATGTTCCACTTATAAAATCTTTTTTCTTGTTATCTTACTTTTATTTGAGTATTTATGCAACATGTTTTCGGTTGTCTATTTCTACCCAACCAAAAAAAAGTGTATGTACTTTTAACCACACGATAGAAGTAATAACTTCAAATCTTGTAATTTTACTTCAGGGATTAGTCCGGTGAATAAAAAATAAAGGGTTATTAGCGTTGTCAAAGAAATTACTTATTCATACGTCTGTATTCATAAAGTAATATTTTTTGAGAAATATACAATCATAATTGTGAATTAATTGTATTCTTAGAAGGAAACAACAGAGAGATTTATGGTAGCTGAAATAGGTTATAAAAATATTTAGATTCAAAATTATTTAAATATCTAAAAAAAACTCCGCCAGGTGTTGTTCCGTAATTCATCGTGCTTTCATTTGGATTATTTGACATAATTAAATTGAATTTTAATTTTAAAAAATCAACTAAAGTTTTTGATTTGTCTTTTGAAAAATCTTCATTAAAATCCCCACTTAAAATCATAGGTAATTTGTTCAGAATAGCCGATCCGGCTTTGTGAATTTTGGTTGTAATTTAACAATAGTCAATTCTATCCATGAATTAATTTAAGCAAAGGGATTATAAGACTGGTAGCTGATTGGGAAGAGAGGAATCTAAGTCAAAACCTTTATAAAGGGATTTAATCAGAAGATTTATATCACATAATCTCTAGCTTATAACAGCTCTGTTGTCATTGTATGGCAGTTTTGTACAAGTAGTATATCCAGTGCTGCTGCAAGGTGAGCCTACTTAATTATATTTTGTTATTTTAAACTTTTAATTGTTTTAATTTTCTTTTTAGACTTAAAGTATATATTTAAGTAATTATGTGACTAATAGAACTATTTCTTCATTTCTATTCTGATTCGCTTACAAAAGTAGATTTTTATATATATATTCTTAAATTCACTACACTATTGTTAATGATAATTATACTATTTACTTAGTTCTATACAAATTTGTCCTTTTTCTACATTTTAAGTTTTAATTTTAGTGTAAGATTTCTTTCTCTATCTAAGCCTATTTTTTAAAAAAATAATACATGCTTCATTTTCATGCTTCTACAAGGATTAGAAAGAATCCTACCATTCATTTTCGTAGAAAGAGGTGGTGGTGGGGAGACCCCCCTTCGAAGCTAGAAACTTCACTTTCACGGCGTATTGGTGGTTGGTATTGTGGGACAAACTACCACGTTTCATGTCGTTTCGGAGTGGCTGGAAGGGGGAACGTCCCTCCTTTGGTCACATGATTTCTTTCTAGGGGTGTGTATGTCACGGACGACCTTGTCCGAGCACGATTTCCGACTTAAGACGAAAAAAACCGAATGAGCGTTACGAAGCTAAACCTGACGCATCATTCAAGTTCACTCTCTAGCAAAAAGAGCCTAAGTAAGTTATCACTTCAAAAAAATACTCCCAACTAAACTTAATAGGCACCGTGAATGATAATATCTCTATTAATGTAACTGTAAAGCAACGCGAGGGGTGTTGGCGACGGATCTCGTAATTTTGAACCATGATCAAGTGACGAGGGCTTTGGGGTGGATGTACCTGAGCTGGTAACTCCTCCCCCAAATTTCCCCACGATACCAACTAGAGGACGCTAAGCTCGAGTCTCATGACACGCCAGCCAACAGTTCGTCACCATAACCACTAAGCTACTGCAGTCACCTGATTGGCGCCGTGTTTTTAAATCTAATTTTTAACAGCCACTGTATTATGTTTACTCCGTAAACGTGATGACTTTGGGCCCTAACAAATTTAATGAATATCCGTCTCTCTACATGAGAGACGGATTCTCTCTCTGTAGATGTATAGATTATCATTTAATAAATATTTACAGAAGCGTGAGAAATCAAAATATTCCACAAAAAAAAAATGTACTCAAATTTTAATATGAGAATCACTTTAAAATTCTTTTTGAATTAAATCACGTGGAATCGCTGGCCCTTGGCGTCGTACCACCTTCCGGTAAAAACGTAAGTAAATTTATTTTTCTCTCCTTTCGATGATTACCATTAATCATTGGAGTGAACATAGCTTCATCACTCAGCATTTAGTGTTAAATTGATTGAGCAGCAGGGTGTTGGAAAATCCATGTGCAATAAAAGAGTCATATTTCTTTCTTGAAATGTTCCAATGATTGTAACAGATGATGCATTTCAAAAACGTAGTAAACACCTCGGATTCAGGAAATTGAAAAGGGGAAAGAGTCAGTTATTTTTTTTGAATCTGTGTGTGTGTGTTCTCTTATATTAATTGACTTTTGCCCAAAACGTTCCAAAAAAATAGCTAATTTTTTTATTGAATATATTTAAGTGTAATACTTAACAAAATTTGAAAAATGGAAGAATTTTGTTTTAGTTTTTAATTTGAAAGTTTTCGCGCTGTTATTTATTTTATAATAGTGGAACACACAAAAACCCTAAATTTTTGCTTTTTCAATTTCTACTATCAGTTCACTCTATCTTATGCGATATGTTGACACACCCTATGCATGTTAAGAACCTTAGTCAGTATCTATTGAGAATAGGCCGAGGATATCCTAACTGATTCTGCTATAGTTTGAAGCCTGTTCTTACGTACTGCCGCAGAAACCTTTTCGATGTCCTCAGCGGTGCGAGGAGTCTGCGGACGTCCAGTGCGTTTGTCGTCTTCAACAATTTCCCTGCCTTCTCTGAAACGTCGATGTCACTCAAAAGCTAGCGTTCGTGATAATGTATCACAGCCTTACACCTGCTTCAACGTTTTGTGAGTCTCCGTAGCAATTTTCCCCAAACGAACACAAAAATTAATATCCATTATCCGCTCAACAAACGCAATTTCTTTCAATCGCCGATGACTGAATACATCTGCTTACAAAATACGACGCCGTGGTGACCCACGGACCACGGGATTTGGAACAAAGTTTTCTTAGAAAAGGGGAAGAATACAGTAACACCGAAATATTGTCGTAGTCGCTCTACTGTAAAAATCTTTCACGTTACAGACTCAGTTCCGGAACTTTGAATTCTACCTCGCGTAATTGTACATCTTCAGTAAAATAATGTGGCCGCGGTAGCCGAGTGGTATAGGTATCGGACCGTGGCTTGCTTTGTCACGGGTTCGAGCCCAGTACCACTAAAGACCCGCCGTGTAGGGCAGCGATGCACGCTAAATCTGTCGAGAGCTGAAACGTCCTCCCGTTGGTGTGGTGTGGTAGTTAGGAGAGGGGGGTGCCAGCTCAGGTGTCGTCCACGTCACTTGACCATGGTTCAAAATTACGTGGTCCGTCGCCAAAAGCCCTCGTGTAGCTGAACAGTGCGACGTTAATATTCAATCAGTAAAATAATAGCATCATATGGTTTTAAAAAAATCTTCGTTTATAAATAAATGCGTTTTCTAATATATTTAAAAATTTAAATTAAAAAAAAAATTTAATTTAAAAATTAAAAGTTTAAAAATTTTCATTTATTATTATTTTTACATCGTAATAAAAAATTTTTTAATTTGATTATTTTAAAATTAAAGTCTAGAAACATATTAAATTTAAGGATATTTAAATAATTGGTTCTTAAGTAAATTATTCTACAGCATAAAATATCGAGGGGAGTATGTATAAGCGATTTAAAATGTTTTAAATAACACAAGGAAAGGGGCAAAGTCTTTTAAAAGAGCAATTTAAAGAGCCTTGCCAAATTCAATATAGAACTCAAGAACTTTTTTTCATACGGTTTTGATTTAAAAACGAACCAGGAAAAAAAATTAATTTCCTTTTTATATGATTTATTTTATTCTTACACGATCTCGACCCAGAAATTCTAAGAACATTTCGATTTACTTTTATTTTCATAACTATAACATTGGAGACGAGGAACGTAATGCGATTTCTATTATTGAAAATCCTCTGAATTTTATAAGCAAAATATGGAATTTTGTATGCTTTGCGAATATCGAGATATCGAACTCACAATACTAGGCATGATGATGATTTAGATACGTGGAAGAAAAAAAGCTACGAATGATACATGATTCAAGGATATATTAAACGGGTGCTCAAACTTCCAGTTAATTACACGGTCGCGGTAGCCAAGAAGTTACGGTCTCGGACTCGTGACCTGTGTAACATTCTTAATGCTGCTGAAGATCCGTCGTGTCGAGAAGCCGATACACGGTAAATATATTAAGGTTCAAAGTTCACCTACATATTGGTGCGGTGGGAAAGTTTGGAGAGGGGACAACAGCTCAGGTATCATCTTCCTCACTTGAGCATGGTTTAAAAAAATACGAGGTCCATCGCCAATAATCCTTGTAAGCTTTAGAGTGCGATGTTAATGAAACACTCACTCCAGCTAAATAGCGGACCGCGGTAGCCGAGTGGTATAGGTATCGGATCGTGGCTTGCCTTGTCTCGAGTTCGAGCCCAGTACCACCAAAGACCCGCCGTGTAGGGCAGCGATGCAAGTGAAATCTGCCGAGAGCTGAAATGTCCTCCCGTTGGTGTGGTAGTTAGGAGAGGGGGTGTGCCAGCTCAGGTGTCGTCCACTTCACTTGACCATGGTTCAAAATTACGTGGTCCGTCGCTAAAAGCCCTCGAGTAGCTGAACGGTGTGACGTTAATATTCAATCAATCAATCAACCAGCTAAATAGCAAATAATCGGCGTAGAAAGACTGCACCGGTGCACAATGAACAGTTTTCACACGTTCCGCATGGTGACTCCAAAAATGAAATTGCGCGAAAACACAACAAGAATCCACAATTTCCAACAATTTATGGTCTTCATAGGCTCCCTAGCAGCGTTGTAATCAGTTTTCGTCAGTACGAGAATGGAAATCCCCAACAATCAACGGCTTAGATCGAATTGGTTGAGGGTACGAGGAATAATACTGCGAGCCTCATTTTCCAGTTAGAAGTTCTATCGTTTCGTCCGAACAAGGTTTTGTAACTCTTAGCGTTTTTCTTTGAAAATACATGCCATAGGTAAACAGTTTCTTTACTGGACTTTAAAATTTATTTCAAATTTGATACTAAATTGTAAAAACATAACATTTAGCACTGTATATAACAGCGGTCACGAAAATTTTGATCTCACGGACCAGTAAATTCCTAATTTTAATCCCGCGGACTACTAAAAAGATTTTTTAAGTGTTAAATATATTTATAAAAAAAATTGTGATCTAAGAACGCTTAATGTATCTTAAAACATAACGTGATAAATGAGTATATTCCACATTTTTCTGTGGACCAGCGAAACTTCCTCGCGGACCACTAGTGGCGGACCATTTTGGCCGACTTCTGGTATATAACACTCACAAACGTATGTCTTTTTTTTGTGCTTAATGGATTAGAACTTTTGAGATTGACAAGGTTTAATCACTGAAACACTTAAGTTACATAGAGTAAATAGTAGATATGGCCAATTAATTTAATACCAAAGGAGGTGGGTAGAGATCGGCCCTTTTTAGCCTATTGGCAAATTCATATTATATACGTTTTTTTTAACACTAATACTCAGTCGAAATGAAAAAATGTTAGGTTTTTTTCAAAAAAAAATCTTTTATTAAATATAAAAGAAGGAAAAAAAATAACAATATTAAACTATTTATAACAAATGTCTTCGATTATATTTTCTTCTCGCTTTCACTGGCTGAATCATCACTGGACCATCCAGTAGCAACGTCTTGAAGAGTATTAACATATCCAAAACTTGGTGTTTTTATCTGAGTGTTATTATGGTGCCAGTATCCCAAGTACCAAAGTACAGATGCAGTATATGCATAGCAGCCAATAAGTCTGGCACCACCTTTGCACTGACAATACAATTCAATGTTTGGATTATGACCTATACCTGTTCTTTTCCATACGTTATATACTTTTGAACTTGTGTCTCGTGATCTTAACTGGAGTACACTGCTGGACAATTGCTAAGGACTATCATCCATAGCAACCACAAAATGAAAGGAAGCAAAATATGGAAAATTAGAATAAGTGCGGGATATTAGTAAGAAGTATGAGTATGCAATTTTTTTCCACGTCTGTTCATCACGTGATAGCGTTCATAAGAGCTTTAAAGGTTTTGATGCGTGTGGACAGTTGTTGTTTCAAGTCAAAGTTTTACAGGAAAGATTTAATAGACGAACTTAAAATTTTTGGCATGTCTTCCCGACATCACATAGGTGATTTTATGCGTGGCCGAATTATTGGAAAGATCGAAGAAGGGCGAAAAATAACAGATGTTGCCAGGGAGTTCGACATCGCTCACAGCGTTGTTTCACGGCTGTGGAAGTCATTTAAAACTACTGGAATGTGTAGTAGACGGCACGGGGAGGTCGTGTTAGAAGTACGACGCCTGCAGAAGACAGATATATCGTCCTATCAGCAAAAAGGAACAGGCGCACCACAGCTCAGCAGGTGGCAAATTAGTTTCTTGCTGCCTCAGGAAAGGAGATCTCCCGAAAAACTGTTGCCAGACGTTTGAGGGGAGGAGGACTATACGCACGCAGACCTGTTGTGTGTGTTCCATTGACCAGTCAGCACCGTACTGCCCGTTTGCAATGGTGTCGTGAGCATCACAATTGGACTGAACAGGACTGGGCATGCGTACTATTCTCAGATGAGAGTAGGTTCAATCTGTCATCGGATTGTAGACACCAACTGATCTGGCGCGAGAGTGGTACTGCTTATCGTCCAGAAAATATCCACGAAAAAGACCAATATCCGACATGCAGTATCATGGTGTGGGCCGGCATCATGATCAATGGCCGCACGCGCCTACATGTGGTTGCGAATGGGGCTATGACGGGCCAACGATACATTGATGAAGTTCTACTTCCTCATGTTCGTCTTTTCCGTGGTGCTGTCGGTGATAAATTTGTTTTTATGGACGACAACGCAACATGTCATCGAACACTCGCTGTTCAGGATTGTCTAGACAGCGAGGGTATTCAACGTCTCGTATGGCCAGCGCGTTCTCCAGATCTAAACCCCATTGAAAATGTGTGGGATGCTTTGGGGAGGCAAGTTGCTGGTCGAAACAATCCTCCGACAAACAAGAACATCCTCATCCGTGCACTCACAGATTAATGGGATAAATTGCCTCAACAGCTGCTGGATAATGTTGTGCAAGGTATAGTACGACGTGTGGAATGTTGCATCACACTCCACGGTGGACATATCCCGTACTGATACCTTTCTTTAAGGTGCCTGCTGACTTTTAGATGCATTGTTTCATTTCTCCGTACGCAGATCAAATGAACATTTTTTTTTCTTTCAGATGTTTCCCAGCTTTTGTACTTTCCAGAACAATAAATATTCTTTATTCTAATGTCTCAACAGTGTGGCAACTATATTTTATCTTACTAGGCCTCATGTCTCGTTAAATGTTATGCTACATAGCAATTTGTGATCCGTCCTTAGCAATTGTCCAGCAGTGTAGAACAACTGAGGAATCTTCTCGATTTACGTAAAAAGAGTACAACCTCGATTGATTAAGATGTTCGTGAGTGCATTAGTTTTTAATAAAATACACACAGCGCATACAATACAACATATAATAATGGCCACAATACAAAAGAAATATTTGTATTACAATATGACATGCGCGAGGTGAAGACATGTTTGAACATGCACGTGAGGTATGAGTTTGACCGATTCGCGGACCTTCTATTTTGTTTCGTACTACATCAATGCACTCGATGTACCCAAACAAATTAATGTCATTTTGAAAGCCTTATTAGTTTAGTATTTGAGAGACCTAAAAATATTGGTGCTTAAAGCGCTTAACAGTTCTTTTTTTAAATGAAAGTTCGAAAAAGCGCTTAAAATAACAAAACTCAACGAATTTGCCAAGTTTGATGACTTTTTCATCTGACTTGCTATATTTTTTTCTTACTATTTTAGAATATAAGTAAAGATCAATACCTAAAGTTCACATAAACATAATAATATAGCTCCAATAAATGTTTTGAATTTTCATGACTATGACGGGCAAAAAAAGGCCGATCTTAAGCCTCCTTTAGCTGCGATCTCCTGCATTCTCCAAAATTATTTTTTTTCCGGTGTTGGCCGTTGGTATTGTTATAAGCCTTGTTCAGCCTCTCCGTAAGAGAGCGCGTGAAAGCCGCCAGATGTATTTTTGTAACTGCGTTGTCAGTATTAATAAAGCATTTTTCACACAGAATGGACCGCTGCTTTTTTCGTTGTATCAAAGGGAAAACTTTGTAAAACTGGAAAATGAAAAATAAAAACTCAAATCTTCCTTCTCCTACCCAGCACAGTGACGCTTGATGACCATGTTTACAGCTGCTGTTCAGTTTTGTCATTGACAAAGATAGATGAGAAAAATTTGTAACTGGCTGGCGCATTCCTCTTCTCAAAACTCTTACTTGTGCCATTCAAAGCCTAGCTCCATGAATGCCCCGGAGGCTATGAATCTAGGCAAATAGTTACGGAGAATATGGCACTGGGAATATTCAGCTTGCACGCTTGGATCAAATGTTTTGAGTGCCTTCTGCAAATATCTTATAGGGTTGGATATCAAAAAATGGTCCGTGAGGGAGGCAGATAGACAGGTAGTCGATGCAAGCAAAAAGAAGTGCAGGAAATGGGTCTTTTGATGGATGCACCAAAATCTGGCTTTGAAACCACAAATGATGCAAATACTTCAAGAGAAATCTTCTAGAAACCAGTCATAGCTTCATCAATCACATAGATTGATGAAATACTAATTAGAATACTTAATGTAGTGCTAAACACCATAGCTTATGGGCTCAAAATGGACACAGAAGTTAAAAGAATTCTGCTTGGCTACAGCTAAACGCTAAACTTTATGGGCACTACATGTCTCAGAGCCTCCCCAAAGTGATGATACACAAAGTTCTTCTTGTCAATGATTCTATCTTACTGGTAGGACCAAATGTCGTAAGAGGTGATAGAGGCTCGGAATAAGGACACAAAATATTTCCACGATCATCATTCTTATAAATTCAAATTCAACCGGCAGTAAAGCATGCTCGTAACTACAGACTCATAGAAGAACAAATAAACCATGCCTCGAATTTGAATACACTTGTATTGAAAATGAAATTACAGACGCGGACAGAAAAGTTAATCGATATTAAAATAGAGGCAGATGATATGATATCGAGAAGGGTGTATACAGCTTTAGTTGCAGTTCAGATTGAAAATTCGGCAGAATAGAGTTTTCTAAGTCAAGAAAAATGCTCGTAGGTCGAGTAAAGAAGAGTTGACAAAACAGCATAATTTTGTCCTTAAAATTATTATCCTTTAAAATACCTTGAGAGACAGCGATTTCTAGTTTTGTTCAAATGACTGCAGTGGCGTAGCGTACACTCCTGCATCACGGGATGACTAGGATTCTAAGGGGTCTAAAGGTTATGGTTTTGCAATTTTTTATAAGATCCGGCTTGGGACCCCCAAACCTGACTTTACAGGGGGGCTAGTATTCTCCGTTACACCACTGAGTGATTGCTAACGTTCGGAACCGTTGTCGTGAATTCTCGACAGTAGAAGCGTTAGAATGCACCAAAGGAAGAGACATACAATGAAAATCGTTTAACACGAAACTGAAGAGACTGAAATATTTTTTTATGATAAAGGATATTGCATATATTCAACAAAATTTTTATTAGAGCACATTTTATTTACATAGATATGTATGCGTAAATTTAATAAAAATAAATTTAAAAAAAACGTTTACAAAACTTAATGAAATTTACCACAAAATGTTCCAAGTTTTTTGAAAAACATTTAACGAGTTTTTGGAAAAGAATCTGACATTTTTTTTTGCTTCAAATTGTCAACAAATTATTCGATGTCGTCCATTTTGTTATACACGTTTGGTTTGTACTCGTTACCGAATTCCAAAGCCAACTGATGAGATGTTTTTGTGTGGCGTTTGTAGAGGTGGAGGGTGAAAGTAGCTTAAATAAACAAAATTGGATTGTGTCGCAGGCTATTCTGTGGGTATTTGAAAGTCAAGTTAACCTCCTTTCTAAAAAAAGGTGAAAGCGCCTCCCTTTCATTTCTTACCCCTCTTAAATCTTGCCTGCGCAGCTGGGGTTTTCCGTATTTTGTTCATTCCCAGAAGGAAAGTCTTTTCGCGTTAAGCGATTTTCGTTTCATGTTAAGAGAAAAATGCATGAAAATATACAGTAGTTTCTCGAGATCGTTGTATTGGTTCGTGTTATTTCGCCTCAAGCGTTTTCGCATTAAACGTATTTCTCTGTGTTAATGTGAAACTATATAATAATCTTATTATGACTATCAAACCACTATCTAAAATCGACTTAAGCTGGGGAAGCCGTCAAATTAAATACTAATATAAATATCTATAATAATTGATTACTTATCGAGACGTCTGGATCCGCATCAATACTAATTGTCCTAAATTGATATGTTTGATCTTTTCTTAAATTTGAACTCCGGTAACTTCAACGGTTGCATCTCTAACGCTTTAACTTCAGCAAGACAACATGCACAATCGCCATCCACTCCCTAACTTACCTCTTCCCTTGATTTTGTGACGGCTCTATCCGCGTTCTTCCTACTAACAAGTCCTCTTGGGCAATCTTTGGTCTTTTAAAACTATTTTATTCGCAACGAAACCTCTGAAGAAGAGAACAAGATTATTCAAATTTGGTCTACTAGATATTGTCTAGACTTTCAAGCTTTTAAGAGAGAAAGCGAGGGAGATAGGATAGCTTGCTACTGATCAGGTATTAATCAAATTTATAGTGTAACTCAGATATTTGATAGTTGTAATAATTACAGTGACGATTGGTCACTAGAGTTTTAATAGAGCTGAGATAGCTAGGAAAGTAGATTCGAACCTGAAGTTAGTGCACTGGTATTTCAAGTCTTCTCATACTTCGTGTACCTCGTTATTTATCTACATATTGCTTCAATTTGGAGCATCTCTTATTTAAGATTACTTGAACTTGTGTTGTTGATTGTGTGACAAATAAATTAAGTAATTTTGGATATGGCTAGTCTTCTTTCCCTTCCTCCCCCATCTCTAGGCGTGAATGAGAGAGCCTTACAACTGTAAAAAGAAACTCTCATCAAAAGAAATCGCGGTTCCTTCAGAGAAAGAGGTTTTATGTTCATACAACGTTTAAAAGGAATTTGCCCGAGAGCATTAGTAAGAATCGCGAATAAAATCCGTTACAAAGAGATTTGGAAAAGCGTATAAATTAATTTTTTTTGCTATTTAGAATCAGTTTAAACGGAATATACACGGGGGTCTTTAATGAGTGACCCACTGCAGTCCTTTTAGTGAACCCACTTTTGGATTTGGGGAAGTTTTAAGAAAAATTGTCTTGCCAGCTTTTTGCGATTTAAAAAAAACTCAACTTTTTCTGTTATTTTCGATAGTTAAAATATTTCACTGACATGATTCATATCGATTTGAGATTTCTGAAAAAATTTCAAAATGAATTCTTGAAAAGTTTTTCTGTATTTTAAATAATTTTAAAAATAAAAAAAATCTAACAATGCAATAAAATTTTAGAAATTTTTAAAGAAAATATTTAAATACACACACACACACACACACACACACACACACACACACACACACACACACACACACACACACACATATATAAATATATATATTTCTAAATTTATTAATTCAAATTTAGAAATTTTTCTATGACCTAGAGAAAAGGAAGCAACGAGTAAATCCTTTAATAACTAAGAAGAATATTATTTATTTTATCAAAATTTATACAATAATCAGAAATATCAAAAAATGGACTTAACCGCATTGGCTTCTGGGTGACTCATATCTGTACGATTTAGCATACGAATCTATGATGAAATTTTTTATCATTGAAATTTATTTTATAGACTGAACGTGCGATTTGAAAACCCCTTAAAGCCACAAAGAATCCTTGAATTTTATCTTTTCATTCGTATGTGAAATGAAAAAAACTAATAATTTAACTGGACATTTGCTCAGTAAGCTAACGTAAATGGGGAAATATTGTTATAATGACTTTAATGCCTTTTTACATGTCTGCTTAAAAGTGTATTTTAAGAAAAGACCTCGAATGAAATTGATTTTTTTTAAAATTTCAATACTAAGTACATTGTATGAAAAATGTTTCAAACCAAAAATATATAATTCTCTAAATTAAATAAGCTAAAGCTTAAAAGCCAATTTTTTTCTCTTTGGTTTGAAACTGTCGGTAATGGAATTCAACTTAAATCGTACGTGCAATGTCAAATTTAATGTGTCACCGCCCGAAGGTCATGGGTGTAAGAGGGAGCGGGGAAGAAGCAGAAATTATCTTAAAAATAACTACTTATATTTTAGCTTTAAGGCAAGGGTGGCCAACCCGTGGCACGGCGGAGTTGGAACAGTGGCACGCGAAGACTTACTGTAAAATTAAAAATTGGGAACACATAGTAAATATTTTTCTTTACAATTTTATTTAAATACGGTTGTCTCAGAGAAAAAAAAACCCCTAAAAATTTGGATCAACATACGTTTGTGAATAAATGTTTTCTTTTATGAACATAAAATCAAAATATAATTCAAAACTAAGTGATACGCAGGGGCGTAGCTACCACCGTATCGATGATAAAGGGCCTTAAAGCTTCAGGGGCCCTAGAATGTATATACAAAAAATCTTAAAATGATAGGGAGACCCAATAAAGAGCTCCCAAGGAAGTTTGATCTAGGGCCCTTTCAGGACTAGCTACGCCAGTGCTGATACGTACCTAAAAAACCTAATTTTGTTAGCTTCTTCAAGCTAATCCTAATATACATGACTTGGTAAAAAAAGCTACTAATTCAAAAGCCACAGCAAGTACTGGCTATTTAATAATTCTGTAGAATTAAGTTTTTTCTTTTGTAACATAACTGATTGAACCTGTAAAAGGTTTAGTGACAATAAAATCTAAGTTTGTACTTTGTGGCGCAACTCTCTGTAGCGCAACAGCCCGTAAAGGCCAAGACCTACTGTGCCCATCTCAGTATACGTGACCATTGGACGCTGAGGTGCATGAGCGAATGTCCTGATCAGGTGGTCAGTCTGAAACGAGATTTTTAAATCCAATATATAATACTTAATATAACTTATAAGATTATTCAAAATAACTTAGCTTAAATAGCTCATTAGGACTATCATTTTCGAACCACGATAAAACCCTCGTGTAGCTAAATAGGGTTAATATTCACTCACTCGAACCACTATAGCTCGTCAGCTCCAATGCTATATTTTCTTTCACAACTCTTTGTGGATTCTAAGATGAATATTAATTTCACGCCGCGCGACTTCCCAGTCGCAAGACACTTTCTATTATTCTTAGATTTCACGATTAACCCCATACACCCAAACGTCAGAATTTAAATAGTATTTACGATTGCATAAAAAAATCAAGTCATCTTTACAGAAAGCGGATTTTAAACTAAAATCACAGTTAAAGAATAGTTTCCACAAGAGGATTAGTTAAAGAACCCGAATTAAACGCATTTACAAATGATGACTCTCTCAATTCCGAATCTTAACCATAGGCTTCTTTTAATATGAAACCTATAGTTTTGATAGTTATGCTATGTTTAAATGAAAGAAATTGTTTTTTAAAGGCGTGCTTGATAATTTATTAAACAAATGGATATTGCCCGAAGTATTAATTTCAAGAAATTCATTATGAAGCAGAAAGTAAGTAGCAAAACACTAATTCGCAAAATATTTTAATTGTTTCCATGGTAACTATTTAGTCACAGAATGTTTCATAAAATGAATTTGGAAGTAGAACATTGAGTTTAATGTTTTCGAAAATAATATTTCGCATTTTTGAATTTATGAGTTGTAACGGGTTAAATTCATGACCATCACATGATAAATGCAATCACGTGTTCTCCGATTCATTCAAAACTTAAATTTGCAAAATTTAGATTAAATTTCAAATTTGATAATTAGGTAAAGATATTCAAATACTCTGCGGTTCTTCAAAAAGTTTTTCAAAATTAAAAAAAAATCCTTGTACTATTCTTATACTTTTAAAACAAGTGCGTTTTGATTACCTTTGTGCGTTATTACTGTTGAAAATTATGTATACTTTTTGAAAGAAAGCTTTTGTGAAAAGCAAAAATTGGCAACATCGAAGCGAATGAACTGATTGGCTGGAAATAGGTGATTGAATTTATCACATGACTATGTCGTCACATGAATTTATGAAGTGATTGGCGAGAAACACGGGATTGTATTTATCATGTGATTATGACGTCACTCTTAATGTACAAAGAGATCGTTGATTTTATTAGTACAGCAGAGTTCCAAAAACTCGGCCTGCCAAAAGGTGACCGAGTTTGTGAAAATGCCGGGTAATTAAAAATGGGATTAAAAAAGAGAGAATTACTAATGTTTCTTCAGAAAATATTGTACTGCACTTGTAAACAGGGGCGTGACTACCGCCTTATCGCCTGTATCAATATGGGGGGGCCCCAACATGCGTAACTACAGTCCCATTAACAGGGATCCTCTATCTAAAAAAGGGCCCAGAAGGAATTTTGACACAGGGCCACCTGAGAGCTAGCTACGCCAGGGCTTGTATATATTGTTTTCTTGAGAATATAACAAAAATTAACTTCCCAAATACCCTTAAACAAAGGAAAAGTACGTACTTTATGAAGGCATACAGCATTTGCAACATTAAAATGAAAATTAATGAATACATGGAATGCAATAATTTACCTGATCAGACACACCTCAGAAAAATATTTTATGGAGCTGACGCATTAAGTTATCCATGATGAAAACTGAGCATCCTACGCAAAAACTGGCTATTTTTTAAATAAATGCGTCACGTCCTGTTGTCTTCCGTACTGCATTTTGCTGCTTCATCAAGAAGACGACGAAGAAACAGTAAGTTCATTATTGACACACCTTGTTCAAAATACTGAAGGGAGGTTTCGATAACCTTTAGTCTCTCACTATGTGATATTTTAGAAGTTTGTACAGCGTCATCAACGTTGTCTTCATCATTTTATGGTATATTTTCATTAACTATGACAGTAACAATAATTTCTGTATCAGGCACTCTGTAAGGTTGTGGCCGCATTAATGCCAATATTTCGGGATTCTATTGTATTATATAAAGCAACAATTTTACTAAATATGAATTTGTGCTTTACAGGCTTTTGTAAAGTTCCCATATTTATTGTGTCCTACTCTTCGAATAAAATCGTTACAATGCATTTAAGAATTGTTTATTATTTTTATTATGAAAAACTCTCTATATAACAAGATTTTATCAGCCAAAATCTCAAAGAAAGAAATTATGGCAACAATTGTACCATATTGAATACATTATCACGACCTTGAACTGAGCTATCCACTATTTACATTTGAAATCAGTTTAAGTACCCTGACAAACCAGTTTTTCATATTTAATGTTGTTCAATAGATTTAACTATAATTGAATTCTAGATTACATATTTTTTACTGTCAGAGTAAATGTAAATTATTCTAACTACGGATATAAAGTACAAAAGCTCTAACTCCATCTTCCTAACCATATCCTTTTAAGGTTCTGATTTATAATCAGGGCTCCGAAATCAGTTTTTTAAAAGTAATTTTCTGTGCAAACTGCATAAGCTTATTTTTTTCCTATTGGGAAATTACCCTAAACCGGTGTACTGATTCTTAAAAAGAAAAAAATGTCAAACTTTTCAATTGTTTCAGTTTTTTTTTTTTTAAGAAATGAGGAAGTTGAACTCTTGTGGCACTAGAGCAATATAGGATGTTCATTTTGGAAGGAAAAAATGAACTTCCCATACGCATCTTTTTTTAATTTTTTTTTTTCTAGTCATTACTCAAGAATGCGTGCACCACATTTTAAAATTAGAATCATCGAGTGGCCAGCATATAGTTCTGCACGATTACCCTTCCAGATTTGACCTGCTCTGTCGCAAATAAATTTTATTCGTTTTTGATCAAATGTACTGAAGCAGCAGCTCTTCACACATTGGTCGAAACCGATCAGTGACCAGGAGATTGGACGGCAAATGCTTTTTTGCTTTGCCTTCAAGACTCATAGTTTATCGTTTTACGGTTTATTTAGCTAAAGCAGAGAAAAAGTTTGAGTTTTTTTTTTTTTTTTGTGGTTACGTGGTCTGGAATTGGAGAATACACCTACCTATTGAACGAAGTATCCAAAGAAATGCAAACTTCACAACTCTGTTTCTTTCTGTTGCAGATTTTTGTTTGGTCAACAAAAACCATTTAACAGCGGGTTACGATACGGCCACGAACATAAATGACGTAAGTGTATACTTATTTTTTTTCGTTAGTTATTATTGTGTCATTCCGAAAAGCAATGCGTTATTTAAAAAAAATGAATTTTACACGGAAAAAACAATTCTGTAAATCAAAATATATTAGCGTTTTACAAATAAAATTGACATACCACTAACAGTGACCTTATTTCTGAAATTTTACTTTATTATTTAAGGTTTTTAAAACAGTATACTTTTTTTAAATTTAGTATGTAACTAGTGGACATCAGTTACACACACACACACACACACACACATATATATATACAGAGTGTTTTTTTCCAGGTATAGAAGTTTAAGCTTGGCATTACTTTCCAAGATGGCGACCGATTTAACAGCTGTCAAGTGATTTATTCTCAGTTTGGTTTGGCAATTCATCATGAATAGACTCACGCCTGAACAACGCTTTCAAATTGTGCAATTTTATTTCGAAAATAATGGTCAATTTTCATAAGCGAATTTTGTTTAGCGATGAAGCGCACTTCTGGTTGAATGGCTACGTCAACAAACAAAACTGCCGCATTTGGAGTGAAGCTTATCCACAAGTGTATGTCGAAACACCGCTACATCCAGAAAAACTGACTGGTTGGTGCGCTTTATGGGCTGGTGGAATCCTTCTTCAAAAACGATGAAGGCCACAACGTTACAATCAATGGTGATCGGTATAGAGCCATGATTACTAACTTTTTCATTCCTGAATTGAACAATCATGATGTCCAGGAGCTGTGATTCCAACAAGACGGCGCAACATGTCACACAGCTCGTGCCACAATCGATTTATTGAAAGACACGTTTGGTGACCGCCTAATTTCACGTTTTGGACCTGTGAATTGGCCTCCAAGATCTGGTGATTTGACACCGCTAGACTATTTCTGTGGGGCTATGTAAAGTCATTGGTCTATGCGGATAAGCCACAAACGCTTGACCATTTGGAAGACAACATTCGCCGTGTTATTGCCGATATACGGCCACAAATGTTGGAAAAAGTCATCGAAAATTGACATCCGATTGACTACATCCGAGCCAGCCGTGGCAGTCCTATGCCAGAAATCATATTTAAAATGTAATGCCACAAGATTATCTTTCGAATAAAAAAAATTCATGTCAATCGAATAATACATCGGTGTTTTATTGCAATTTAAAGTTCTATACCTCTAAAAAAACACCCTTTATATATTACATCCGGATATATACGCATGTACAAACATGTATTTTTACACTATTTTCTCAACCTTACAGCTCAGTGGTACAGCCAAATATAGGGAAAGGTTGGCTGGCTTTATGACTATGTTGTTTAACCCTACATTATTAGTTCCTAAGGATAAGACTCTTCTACTGTACTATTTAGGCTTTCTTATGTTTGACCTATACTGTTATATTTCTTTTTATTGCCTTGTTTTATAAGATTTTTGGTACATAATTATTTACTTTGTAATGGATGGCCAGTCCCATCCATTAGTGCGCGAGAGTTACAAGGGAGATTGGCCATAGTCAAAACAAACACAATTTATTACCAAGCCTCAACAACCTAATAAATCTGAACCACCCATGTTAGGAAATGCACCTTTAGATTAATATGGGAGAAAAAGTGAGAATCGTTATCCGAAATGAGGAACATCACAAAAAGTAAGCGTAGTTATTCAGACGCACATTCCAGTGTTGAAGTGAATAACAAAATGGACGACAACGAACAATTTGGTGACAGTTTTATACTAAAAAAAGGCAACGCAAAGAAATATACATGGAAAAATATTTCTCAGTACCTTCAGTTTCATGTTAACCGATTTTCGCTGTACATTACAATCCCGCTAATCCGAACGGCTCCGCGGAAAAAATTTTATAATTTTAAGGACGAAAAAAAATCGGTGAATATTTCAATATAAAACAGTGTAAACCTTAATTCAAAACAGTTCTTTATTTAATATTCACGCACTGTACATTAAGTTATGGTACAAATTTTAAAATGGAATTAAACTACAGAACAGAACACTAATGTTTAGTATGAAAAATTGTACAACATAAGATTAAATATAAAATATGTACAGTACAGTACAGTACTGATAATGTAGTGAACAAGTACCTTATTACATTAATTCAGTATTTTTTCTGACGCAACGAAGACAGTCTTTTCGATGATGCGTAATTTCGCCAGCGCCTCATAAATAACACATCAGCTGGTGTAGTGTCGGGCTGTTGCTCCAAGTAGCGCAGGGCAAGGTCAAGGGCAGCTGCGCCGTCTGCATGTGGCACCACGTCCTTCTTATCGCATTGCGTCTCGTCGTCACTCCCCTCCTCCTCCATTGGCTCTTGAGTCACTGCCGCAGCTATGTCGTCATCAGTCAGAAATTCGGCTGTTTCCCCGTCTTCTTCCATCCATTCATTGATGTCTCCAACTGATGCTTTGCCAACATTAAACTCTGTAGCCAATTTTGTCACACCTTCACCTTTATCTAAACGCTTTAGAACCTCTAGTTTGTCCTTAAGAGTAAGTGTTTACGCTTACTCGCCATAACAATCTGTTTACGTATAACGTATCACAGATAAATGTCCAAAACACACAACAAACTGTTTTCACTGTAGAATATCACACTGTAACACTGTTATTAACACAGAGACAAAAGCGGACGAGTATAGAACGAGCGCGGAACGACTGACGGCCAACAGTACGGGCACACGCAGTCACACTGACACACTAAGTTAGGAGTGGTGGAGGGAGGACACACGCGTCGAGGAGTGGGAGTACAGTCCACGCGGCAAAAAAGCGGGCGCGTACGCTCACATTACGACAAAATACATAGACACAATAGACCCGTACTCCTGGTTCAAATAGTGATTTCGCTGTTACTCCGGCTGATCCGAACAATCACGTAATCCGAACAGGGGTCGGTCCGATATTGTTCGGATTATCGGGACTGTACTGTACTTGCTGTTCTCTAACTGAGGGCAAATGCTTATATAAATAGGCTCCCTGAGATCTTTCCTAACGTACAGAAGAATTTCATTAATTCGCAGTAGTAAATAAAAATAGACAAAAAAATCTGTTATCTTCATGTATGGTTTACGATTAAAATACGAAGTAAGCTTAAGAATTTCGTAATAATGCATTTACATTATTTTGAGTCATGATATTTATTTAGATTATTCAGTTAATTTTTTTATTTAATTTGACAAATGTTTTTTAAGAGCAAAAAACAGCAGCAATGGTAACAATAGCATAATTTGAAAACAAAATTGAGCCATTGGAAAACTTTTAATAAGATTGCTTCATTTGCAAACTTATCTTACTTAATTCTAATCAAGACGTCAGATTTATCTTGATTTTGATGAACTACCATTAAGGTTTATTTGAAATTAGCCTTTTGATTCTTAACTGTAATCATATACAAGGATGACACCTGAGGAGTGTGGAGGAGTGAGGATGTGTGTCCCAAATTACACACATGTTCTTGGTGCTCAGTCGTATCTAACGCCCATAAACGCATTTCCAATAAAGCACAATAGTACTTGATGAACTCGAGAATAATAAGATATCAAGGTCTTATCATCAAAAATCCATTATTCTAATATTAGGTTATAGGGATTTAAATGCATGCCAGAGAAGGATTTAAAATTATTTAATGTTTTAATTTAATTCTAATGCATTTGCTATAATTAGTATCGCATTGGAGCTGTACAATACGCTAATGGAAAAGGAACTCAATTATTCAAACCAAATTATGCAACAAAAACACTTCGTAATCCGTTACCTCTTTTTCTATACACCAGATGTACTCAACATAAATTTTATCCCATTCAACTCCAAATGCAATATAATCGCAAACAGCTAAGGGGAGCAAGTTTTAGCCTTAATTATTATTACTATTATTATAAATATAAATTACTGATCATGATTGCATGAAGAAATGCAGACCGACGGGACCTTCAATCTTGACTCTGATAATAAGGTCCATGTCCAGTGGCGTAACGGAGAACATTTGGGCCCCCTGCAAAGTCAGGCTTTTGGCCCCCACGTTGAATTTTACAAAGGGTAGGCACTTGTATCAGTCAGGCTTAGGACCCCTTTAGAACCCTGCCCCCCGCGATGCGGTGGTTGAGGGGGTGTACGTTACGCCACTGTCCATGTCCTATGCCAAGATACGTTGATAATCTAAAACAGAATACTCACCCCAAATTGCCACTAACCAGTGCTGGTTTATCCATTGGGCGCTCAGGGCGGTGGCCTGGAAGGGCCCGGATAAGCTGAATTTTTAACCAGGTTTTCTGGTTTTAAATTTCAATCCGCCAGTGCCAAGGGGGCCTGTAGATCTTTCGCGCCCAGAGCCCGAAGTGATCTTTAATCGGCACTGCCACTAACCATATCTTTCTGATATCTTCCTCATCGAGAGAATTCCAATTCATTTAATTTGAAATAATAACTATATCTTTTATTTGCATACATCCCGTTCTTTTACAGAAAGAAGTTCTCAAAACAAACTACTTATCAAATTATTTCCCTTTGAGAATTAGTATTCCCGAAGAGAGAACCCGGTAACCAATTGAATCTAAACTACATAGTTTTGCCTTACAATTCAGCATATCGTTTTTCCCATAATGATTTTTAACCCCACTGAAGATGCTAGCGTCTTCTTAATTCTTACAGTTTTCATATAAATATATTCTTAGCAAGAAAAACACTTAAACGAGTTGCTAGTATGTCCTGAACACCAAAGATGGTAGGTGAAGTTTAACTGGTGTTTTAAAAAACAGTCACGATAATGTTAAATGGAAAAAAATATTCATAAACCCAATTTTTTAAGAAATATTTCCGTGAAAATGTAAAAGCGCGAAAAAATGTTGACCCAGAATGGTTTTCGGTAACCAGATAGAAAGCCCATTAGGTGGAGTTCAAGGACAAATTCCAACTGAAGCTCGAGATAACGATTCCAACAAATGGAAATCGGAAAACGAAATGATTAAACCACCTTTTTGCGGAATATAGTTAAGATTACTTCTTTAAAACACGAGCAGGAAAGAATATAAAAATTAACACTCTCATATCTATATAGAAGCGCTTTTTGAATTACCGTAAAATCCGACGTGTAATGTGCACCTGTAATTTCAAGCTGCAATTTTTAATTTTTAGGTATATTCGCTGTATAAAGCTTACCGCCTTTTAAAGAAGAAACCTGAAACGCGCGTAAGTGCGCAATGCTCTTATGATTTGAAGTCATTTATTCGAGGTATTATTCCAAGTTTTAGAAAAAGCAGTACACTTCTAGAATTACACTTTCTTAAGTTCGCAAGAAATGTCATTCTTTTTAAATAATCAGTATTTCGATCTATGCAGAAGTCTTAATTTTTTTTATGCTCATCTTTTTCTTTTTTTAAAATTTTTTATTTTTTAAAGCTCATTTTTATGCCCTGCGTATTACGCACATCTAGTAAATTTCGATCTCCTTTTTTTGTGTTAAAAGTGCGTGTTATACGCCGGATTTTACGGTACTGAATTGTCGATCACAATTTTAAAAATACTAGGATATGACGTACTTTCAAAGAAAGAAAATGTTCTCTAGAAGAAATTATTGATTAACTATTTTATTTTATGGATCTAGCAGCCGATTAAATCGAAATAAACTTAAGTAGTGGTATCCCCTCCGTTGGGGATGCCCTTTCTCCACTATTCACTCGAGCTATGTCTAAGGGCAGGAAAGAAGAACCACTAAATTCTGCCATACTAAAATCAGTTTATTATGATCTTAGTTTATATACAATACAACAACAATATTAGTCTAAGAGGAGGAGGATCTTGAGTGAGTAGAAGCAACACGTATTACTGATAATTAGTTCAATTAACACTGAATCTATCTTTATAGATTAATTCCTATCTTAATAGTAACCTCTCTATCCTTAAAGTTTTATTGAATAAGCTTACCGCTAATTCCTTGCACGCACAGCTACGGTCCGTAAACCCCAAGCTTTAATCTGACTTGCACTGGCTAAGGCAATGTTCCTCTTGTCTCGGATCCACTTATAATTCAACTAGACTGGCACTACTAGACGACGTACCGAATTAAGACATTTCTTCTAGAACCATATCTCACTTCACTTAGTTTATTTAGCGCTCAGAGCTTCACTTAGTGATCACTTCTAACATTACTTCTCCACAATGTTAGCATTCGCGATCATCACGAATGCTAACATTCCAATATATATAATTCCTAATTTGCATAAACACGTTCTCTTCTTGAGTAGGTTAGAAAGAATTGCCATTCTGGCCTCAAAGAAATCCCAAAAGGACAATTAGTCCTTTGGGATCCTCTTAAAACAAAGATCGGAGCCTATGAGCCCTCTTTATGTTTTGAATCTCGTATCCGAAAGATAAATTTAATGTAAAATAAATTTTAAGAAATTTAAGAAATTTTTAAATTTTAAATTTTAACAACAAATGATATAGGATTCAGTTTGGATATTATGTTTCAAAATACTAGCTCCAACCGGATCAGTTTTTTAAAGACAACTAGAAAACTCTTAAAAAAATTAAAGAATAAAAACGCTTAAAAATGATTAAAACTGTATTAAAAAATACAATGGGAAAAATTAAACATAATACATAAAAAGGGGCATTAGTTCTGTAAATATAATCTTATCATTTAATATAATCTAATAATAATGTAATATAATCTTAATCTTTCTTACTTTCAAATAAGAACCAGAATAAAAATTTCACTTGCAAATAAATCCCAATAAAGTTTTCGATTATTTCTACATATATATATATCTTTATATATAAAAATCTTCTGTGCGTGTGTATGTCACTAAACTCCTCCTAAACACATGGACCGATTTCGATGAAATTTTTTGTGTGGGTTCAAGTAAATTCGAGAATGGTTTAGATACACAATTCGGTCCGATATCGCAATTAGTTAAAAAGATATTAATTAAAAACATTCAAAAAATACAACTCAATATTCACCTGCATTGTTGTAACAACGCTATTGTTATAAACAAGTAATATAAAAAAATTTAAAATCAATTCCTACTTAGATCAACCAAGAAAAAATTTATTTTGGCTACTTTTTATTAAATAGCTGCAATTAATATAAATATGTATATACATATGACAGAATCACAATATCACAATATTAAGTGGTAATTAATTTTTATTAATTATCATTAAAGTATCGTATTGTCATCCAAAACAATCGTGTATATAAAATTTTCTTCCAACTGAATGCTTTAACACGTGAGAAAAAAACCTTTTCAAATTTTGACATCAGTAGCCAACGTGGCTGTATTTGTAATTTTTTAAACAATTTTAATCAATTAATTTTTATTAATTATAATTAAATTATTGTATTGTCATCCAAAATAATCATGTACATTACATTTCAGCTCAATTGAGCGCTTTAAAATGTATTTTATTAACGATTGAAAATTCCACCAAGATAAATAAATAAATAAACAAACAAATAAAACATGCATAGAGATCGTGAGCTAATAGTAGAAATTGAAAAAGACTTAAGTTGGCGTCGAAAATTGATTTTCAGCCAAACTGGCCAAACCTTGTCTTTATTGTTACAAAAATGCAGACGCGCGATTCACGCTTTTTAGCTTTTTAATTAATATCTTTTCAAATAATCTTTATATATATAATTCTTTTGTGTGTGTGTATGTAACTGAACTCCTCCTAAACGGCTGGACCGTTTTTCAGAGTTGGAAAACCATCAAATTTATTTGTTTATACCCCTCCAGAATTAATCAAAAATATTGTAATCCAATGGCATTAATTTATGTACAATTTAATAAACATACCTGTTATAAAGTAGTTTGATTCTCAACTTTTTCACCTTTAATTAAAATAAGTGTAAGTTTTTGTTCACACAGCCCTTACATTTAACTTCGCTCATAGTATACACATACACTGGTGTGCAAAAATTAAGGACGAGACGGTTTTTTCAATATAACTTTGAACAAAAGCTTTCCAAATCAACACATTTAATACCGTAAGATCCCCAATACGTAAGGACATGTGTCATATGTAAGCAACACTTACTAAAAGAGAAATCAGAGGGATAAAAAGAAGCTTGATTGAAAAAGTAGCATGGAGCGCAATGCGACTGAAGGCCGAAACCTCCCTGTGATGGGTGTCCAGCAAGAAACATCCGGTCTTTGTAGGGGATATGATCTCCCCTGACTGCTAGGCAGGGTTTCACAGCGTCTGCCCATGCTGAGAATGAGGGTGTCAATGAGTTGTTGAGGCATTGCTGCCCATTCGTCTTGCAGCGCCAATCGAAGCTCCCGAATCGTTACTGGTGGTAAGGTACGAGCTGCCAAGCGTCTGCCTAGAAAATCCCATACATGCTCGATGGGATTGAGATCCGAATCCATACGTTCAATATCCTCACTCTCTAAGAGCTGTTCGGCAGCTACTGTGCGATGACATGGTGCATTGTCGTCCATGAGAAGGAACTGCAGACCCATAGCGCCTCTAAAAGACGCACATATGGAAGAAGAATCTCGTTACAATAACGGCTCCCGTTGACTGAACCTGCGTCGAAGATGTGAAGGTCTGTACGACTATCAAGCATGATGCCTCCCCAAACGAGAACACCGCGACCTCCATACCTGTCCCTTTCAATGATGTTCGAGGCATGATTGCGGCTTCCCCGCTCTCTCCAGATGAGTATGCGATGAGAATCGCTACTCAAACTGAATCTGCTCTCATCTGTAAAGAAAATTACTCGTCCCCCATTCATTGTCTCAATTTCCGGTGTTCTCGGCACCACAGAGAACGCCTTCTCCGTGGGCAGGCGTTAAAGGTACACACCGTACAGGGCGTCGTGCAAACATACCCCCACCGTGCAGTCTTCTGGCCACGGTAAAACGCGATATCGGTCGTCAGTCGCGTGTGTCTAGCGATTTCTCCCGCTGTCTGCCGCCTGTTTCTTCTGGCCTGTAAGACAATGTACCGGTCATCTGCGGGTGTGGTTCCTCCTGGACGACCACTACTAGACCCCCGGATAGCTGTTCCTGTAGTTTGAAATTGTCTCCAAAGTCGTGAAACGATGCTGTGAGCAATTCGAACTCTGCAGCCACACTCTTGTCATACTGCAGCCTTCCTCCAACTTCCCAATGATTCGACCTCGGGTAAAGCATCCTAATGTCGTCTAACAGATTGATGATTCGCCATTTCTCGCTGAGGCAGCAACTCGGTGTGATTTTAACTGCTATACGGCGTGCAATCTCTTTGCCAGAAATACTGATCTTACACCGACAACATGCTTTATACTACTCAGACACTCCCCCATTACGTCTACCTGCATATCTGCGCATGTGCTACCGTACATCACCTTACTTAATCTCCTGA